>VOQK01013623.1:54017-65922 GCA_015052645.1 Benitochromis conjunctus
TTTTTATATGACTGTGCAATTAATCCAATTTAATTTCAGCACCACTTTCGGCTTTGAATGATTATCAAAGCTTGATAATCAAGATAAAGCAATTATTTTTGCTGCATTCTGTTTTGCAGTAATTGTTTTGCTTTCCATTTACCTCTCAATTAAACTGCCAGACCGTGGCATATTTGGTTTCTTTATTTATTTCTAGCAGTGTTTTAGTTGTTTAATTTGTATTGAAATTAAAGATCAGGGAAGTTTACTTAATGGGCAAAGCTTAATTTGTTAAAAGCCTTTGAGTAGTTGTGTTAACAATCCTGATCTCAACACTGACCAAAATAACTGTGATGAGGACTTTTGTGATCGCTGAGCATGTTTTCATTTATCCCCCTTTTGTGCCATAGAAACGAGGAAATCTTTGTAAATTCAAGTCGAACTATTTTTGAACATATAACAAAAACACAACACTTACGCTAACAAACCTAGCATTAGCTTAAATTGGTGTCTGGCCAGCATTTTGACAGATTTCCATAAATTAATAAAGGAGAAGAGAGAGAGAAGGGGTACGCAGCCAAGCGTTGTAGATTATTATGCTTCTTAATTCCTTTTTACTCCACGAGTTTGGTGTGACAATAATCTAGTGATGCGAGGCCTTTGTTACATTTTCTTTATATTTTTTTAATCTAAATAATAAAATAATAATTTTCTCATGTCTGGTTGATTTTAGGAGCTTTCGGGCGGCACATGTGTGATGGCTAAACCTGCAGTCTACTGTGTGCTGTTATTCATTTTTCTTGCTCCATTTAGCAGCTTGTTGGTGCTGCTGTCAGGAAATATACTAAATGTCATTTGCTGAGTGCTAACTGAGAAGAATACTTTGACATTTTTGGATACACGCCTGTTTTCTGTCTCATGGGAGTTCGATGAGAGGATCAGCCCGATCTTATGTCTGCACAAAAATAAAAAGCAGTGAATTGAAGAAAAAAAACAAAAACATGATATCCTGTTTAATAAGTGAACTTTTTTAGGACAGAGCCAGGCTGTTTTCTTTTTTCAGCCTGCTTGACAAACTAAGCTAACCTGCTCGTGGCATATGAAAATGGTGTCTGTTCAAAAAACCTGGGTTTGTTTCACAGTAGGTTCACAATAAAATAACAAACTTTTGCACAACTTTAGATGATTACGTATAATTTAATTAGTTTAGGACATTTTAGGTTAGGTGGGTGGCATTGCAGACTAAATTGATGTGTATTAAGGGAAATTAGCTACCGTGGTGGGGGGAGAAGTCAATTTTCATTTCCCTGTGATTTGTCACTAGAGGCTTTAAGGTGTTATTTACACTATGGTTGATGGCTTTTAAATTACCAGATCTTGTGACTGTCATTTTCTCAACCTGCCTCTAAAATTAAGTTTTTCCACAACATGGATATCCTCACTCTTATTTACTCAGTACTCCTACTATACCTGCTAACCCAGGAGGCTGCTGGAAATGGTGTCAAGGTTTATTATGCAGCCATCCAAGGAAAAAAAAAAAAAGAGCAGGGCTGTACATTTTCAAGCAGCCTATCTCAAAAGCTTCAGTTGCATTTACCAATGACATTTTGTTGGCATTTGGGGAAAGTGTAAATCATATGCTCTTTCACGGATGAACAGATGGCATCTAGAGAGTATAAAGTGTGGATTAAAGGATCCTACTGAAGCTCCACTTATCGCACCTCCTCTCTCTCTCTTTCACACACATCTACACACGGACACACACACACGCAAATGTGTGTTCTCTCAGTGTTTAATATTAATTGGGGTCGTCTTCTTCCTGCAGATGTATCCAGAGCTCCAGATCACAAATGTGGTGGAAGCCAACCAGCCCATTCGCATTGAGAACTGGTGCAAGAAAGAGAAGAAAGTGTGCAAAGGGCACGCTCATATTGTAGTGCCTTACAAATGCTTAGGTAAGCTTGTGCACTTATGAGTGGTTCAAGGGTCGGGAGAAATCACTTAGGTGGTAAATGACCCTTCAAATCTTGATGTTCTTCATTTTCCCCCTTCGTCTGTATTATCCATCAGGGTAGAGAAAGATTAGAGTATGATACATCCTAGCCATAGGCAGAGGTGACATAGAGCAATATTGGAGTCTGATTCAGTTGACTAATTCTGGCCTTGAGCTGCAGATTGAGCAGATCCAGGCTGGATGGGAGCTAATGTGTTTCAGAATGGATGGCTTAGGGCCATGAGCCTTTTATTGCTGGGGAGGCTTGTTGAGCAATAAACCACAATCTTATTCCTCTATCCCCCCTCCCCTCAGACAGTGGCCATAAACTCACATAGACACACAGGGTCAGCAAGAGAGGGGTCTGCGAGGAGGCCTGCTTTATTACTCCCCGTTTCGCCATTCGCCTGCACTGTCATAGACAACGCTCCCTCTCCTCTGTCTCCTGCAGAATCACTGTAATCAGCAGTGGCAACATGGCTATATTCTGGTTTATTAAATGTCAGATATAGCCCCAGACTATGCAGGCCACATGCCTCTGTGGCCCCTGACTTACAAAAACACAGCACACTCCTGCTACCGCTGAGGATTGCAATAAGACAGAAATGGAGTCTTGAAACAAGGCCTCCTCCCTGTATTTGTCCAGCCACGTCAGGAAGAAAAAACATCTTCCTTCATGCTGCTAACACTTTCCAGCATCCTTCCTCTGTCCAAAAGCCTCTTGCTGATTGAGTTGTGCCGCTTTCCGGGATGAAAAAGCCATTAGCACTTGCACTGGACTGTGAAATAGGCTACCATTCAAGAGCATTTTTGGCAAACGCGGAGAGGAGGTTTGGGGGAAATCCATGGGACAGCAAACACACATCCAGAGCGGTTACTTGGTGGCTGAGACATGAATACAGATGAGAGATTTAGAGGCAGAATCATTTTCCAAAATGTCACTATGGCTTGCTCTCATCTGACATCCAGAGGGTGCAATACTTAATAGCACTGTACTTCTATCTTCACTACAGCTGACTGTTGCACCTAAAATCTTTAAGTATAGTTCAACAGCAGTGAAACGAGTGCCATTTGATTAGGCCAGTCTAATTACCTCTTCTAGATTAGTTAAAGATTCACTCTGTCCTTGCACATTTTTGTCATCATTGTTAAAGGTGTGACACTCATGCCCTATCAATTTACAGAGCCCACCCTGCTGCTCTGCTGAGCTCCAAATGAGGAGCCTCAACTGAGAAAGCAGAGGAGACAGATGGAGAAGGAGAGATAAACATAAGGTGTTGGTGAGAAGAAGGCTGTTCAGAGGGTTACTGCTTAATTATGTAATGGAGCATGTTAGGGGGATTAGTTGGAGGGCTCTGATCATATGCTTCATGACATGCCATGCTTCTGCCACTTCACCGTGGCTCCTCTCTGCAGTCCATTACTTGTCAGGGCTCTCTTTCGTATCAAATGCAATAACAAGTGCTTTTAAATTATTCAATGTCTGCATAATGTTCCGGAGAAATGGACATCAGAGGTTCCGCCTTTTGTTTGTCAGTGTACTTTAATTATACTAGATTCAAAAAGAAATGAAATGCTCCAAAGGGAGGTGGGCTTTAGCTGGAAGGATTTGATTAAAAGGGCTAGACCTGCACCCATGTCAAATTAATAGGTTTATATGAATAATGCAAGTGCTAAGGAAGGAGCTCAGTGTAAAAGGAGAGAGATGGGTTGTGCTGTAGTCCATCTCTCTCCATGCAAAGCCTCAGAGCCACAGTCCCTCCATGTTTCCTGTCCTCAAACAATGGCTCTGCAAATGAAAGCGATTTTTGTTTCATGGCGCTTTAATCCCTGCAGCATGATGTCTTTGTCAGACGAGTCAGGATTATTTCAGAGACTTTTTTTTTTTTTTATTATTATTATTATGTCTGGAGTGGTAAAAACAGTTATTGCACATGTGTGGCTCTGGTGTTTGTTGATGTGTCTCTTACATAGTGATTAAACTGACTGCAGACTGCATGTTGTTGGAAAAAAAAATATAGGTGCACTCTTTGTATTTGCAAACACTGATTTACTGAGAGAACTTGACATTTGCATTTTGGCTTTACAGAACAAGGGACTTAAAATCTGCTGCCCCTGGTAGCTTCCTCCAATATTCCTCAATGGCACCATTTATTTTAGGCATATTAAACCCTGTTTAAGATACTTTGGACCTTGTAGACTTTTCAGGAGCTATTTTAAAACCATGTTTAGGTGGGTGGGAAATGTACATAATTGCATAACATTTATGCACATGGCACATTCTTTGCTTTTCCTGTTGACTAAGTCTGTTGGTTGAACAAAGGGCAGGATACACAGTCACAAGTTCAGTTGTCGTAACAGATGCTGAGTCGCGCTATTGTGAATACACTGAAAATGCTTGGTGCACTATCTGTTAGTATTCCATTATGGCTTGAAAAATGTTTTGCGGAGTCAGAAATAAGACTTCAGGCCATCACAAAACATTTTTTAGGGTCTAAAACCAGTAGTTAAATGAAGTGTTCGTTCCATTACGTAGCATCAAACTCCAGCTGCTTCCTGGTTTTACAAATGTCTGGTTCCCTCTGCTTAAAAAAAAAAAAAGCACAATCCAAATGTAAATGAAAGGTGAGCCAAGAAATCAAAAAGAACTTCATATCAAACTAGCTATATGGCTAAAAATCAGACAAAACAACAGGTGCATGCCTGTATTATTAATATTCATCAAATTTATTTTAACATCTGTTGTGTTTGTGAAGGGAAGAAAAACTATGTATTTCAAACTATTATTATCCAGGAAACACTCATTTTTTCCATCCATATTTATACTTGAATTTAGGGTATAGAAATTATCACTGAAAATAATGACAGCAGGTTTCACCTTGAGAGTCCTTGAAACACAAAAGCTATGCGCTATGATTTAGCACCTTGCAGCACTCAGAGTATCTTCAGTACATGCCTTGTATGCATTCAGTGCAGCCAGGCCAGGAATTTGACAGTGTTAGCAAGGGCATCTGATAGATGGCAGGTTAAAGGAAAAGTGGATGAATAGAGTATGTGGAGAGGAGGTCACAGAGATAGAAGAGTATGTGCTCTCATGCTCACACTTGCAACGACACAAACTGAGCTAATGCACAGAAACACACACTGGGGTTCTTGCAGTGAGCAAGTCACAGCTGCTCACCAAACACCATCATCCATCACCCACTGCAGTGTGACTGCATACGGCATCTGCTTGAAACCCACTCCACCTCACAACCAGAGAAGCCTCTGAGAGTGAGTGGACGAAATGAAAGCATAAGTGAATGAAACGCTTAGCATCCGTTGGAGAATATATGGAGCTGAGGGTTACAGGGAGTCATATTCGTCCTTGAGCTTCTCAGTTTCTCCTTGTTTCTCCTGAAAGGAGGACCGAGTTAGTCGAGTGGAAGACATTTAAATCATTAGCAGCAATGAAATAAAATAAAAGTTGTTCTCCTACAAAGTGAGCAAATGTCATGGTGAGAGCTGTACCTGCGGAGTGGAGGACAGAAATATCAGCAGCAAAATCTGTAAAAATGAAGGGAGTAATCATGCAGAATGGCCACTCCAAGTGTTTATTTTATGTTATATTATTGGGCTAGGCTGTTCTATTATTCTACTGTAATGCTCTGTGGAGTCGTGACAGAGCTAATTTTTACTGCTTAACAGTATACTGTGGTTGAAACTGCAAAGAAAGTACATTTGGCAGACATATGGGAGATAAATTGAGCTATAAAATGTGGTGAAATAGAAGTAGTGCAAGAACAAGTAATGAGAATAAAGGGTATAAAATGTTCAGTGACAGAAGTGTCAAACAAAACCATGAATCATATCTTCATTGAAAGCCAGAAGACAGTTCAAATGTTAAATCAAAGGCATTCGGTATTCTGTTGAATAATTTTGTGCCAACCAGCAATTGCGCAATTACTTAGATGCAACTGATGTGTCTAAGTACAGAACCTGGATAAATCTGCTTAATGTGGCCAACCTTAACCATTGGTGGGTATAAAGCAGACAGGGGTCTGAAGGCTTCGAGGTGGGGGGGGTGAGAAGCAGCTGCTGAGTCCTCTGCTATTTCAGGCTCTCTTCTCTTCCTATCCTACCCTCTCATTTTCCAAAACACTGCTTTTTCGCCCTCTACCCGCCTGCCTCGCCTCGCCTGTGCTCCAGCAGCCCTGCCTGAGGCCGAGTTTAGGGCGCACCACTAAATGAGCAGTTATAGGACAGCTCCCAGCCCTCATCGTGAAACCTCTAGACCCTCATTTGTGTGTTTTCAGCCCGCCCACTCTTTAGCCACTCTGATCTCAGCCCGGGCTTTGCTCTAAACCTTCTATTCATTGCGCCCTCTTTTTCTTTCCCAGCCTGGCTTTCCATCTGTTTCTGGTGGCCATGGCTGTACCTGAGCACCTTGTCACGCTGCCAGCATATCAGCAGTCACTGTGCTTTTTAATCTTTCTTATGACCCCTGCACCATTTTCTCAGATGTGCATGTTTTTCTTTTTTCATCTTAAATCTATTCATAGGAACTCACAAGAAACCTTTCAAGCCATTTATTTCTTCCAGATCTTCTTTCTGTCAGCTCGCTCTATGAATAAAACATCGCAGAATTGAATTCATCAAGCAAATGATGTCATTTACTTGCAGGAAGAGCCTGGACTGCCTTAAAAGAGTCACAGTGTGAAACCTGATTTTCTCCACTGCCATTTTGATTGCAGATGGGTAACAGATGCAGCTATAGAAGGGAGATGAATCCCTCTCGGTTTCGGAGGCAGCTACAAGTGTTAAAGTGCCAAATGCCCTCTCTATTATACCACTGGAATGAAGTATCTAGGACCAGGCAGCTATGAATTTTTTAATCTTGGCCCCCTTTTTTGCTCTTTATCTATTCCTTTTTAGTCCGACTGTAAGATTCTTTTTTTCAAACCCTGGCAGTGCTGTTAGGCAGTGATTAGGCTTTTTTTGGACACATTGGTGGTGTGAATAACAGGCATATTGGTCCATTTTCTGTTTTGCTGTTACAGTGGGCGAGTTTGTGAGTGACGTCCTTCTGGTTCCCGAAAAGTGCAAGTTCTTTCACAAGGAGCGTATGGACATGTGCGTCAGCCACCAGCAATGGCACGGTGTGGCCAAAGAGGTAAGGAAGGAATTACCTCATAGGAAATGGTGGGAGGCTGTGTATCCTGTGGGAAGACGTTGTTAGCTTTAACTCGCCGATTAAACAAGTCTCTTCTTCCTGTCATAGTGATCGTTCTTATATTACTTGCCAGTATTTCCACTCTAAAGTCTTTCCACCTGTCTCTGAGAGTCTCTGAGGTCCTCTGATCATAGGCGGATGGGGAGTCCTCACATTTCAGCTGTTAATCAGATTAGTGTTGTGGCTGTAATGCAGCTAATCCCACAGGGCGGCTCCAGAGCCACCCCTTTAGGGCCAGTCTGACCACGGCTCACAAAGCCAATCATGTCACTCCCCGCCTCATGCTTCCTCAGTCCTACAGTCCAAAAAAAATAGGCTAAAGCCTGAATGTCATCTTCAGCCTTAGATTGTGGGGCAGCCAAAGCAACCTGTAGTCAATAACAAATATGTTACACCTAAGCATGGATAAATCTTGGCAGTGGGAAAAGGTGAGTAAGAAAAATGCTTCAAAAACAGTCTCTCTCCCTCACCACCTGCCACTGGGACGTTCTTAAGCAGGGCAGCAAATTCAGTGGAGTTTCTCAGCCGCCATCAATTAGAGCGAACTTGCACTCAGTGCCTAGCATCAGCATTGCTGAAAAATAGCTTGGCAGTTGAAGGACTACATGACTTTTTGAAAGCAAGGTACATTTATCATTCTAGTCAGTATGTGGCTGAAGAACTAGCTCTATCCTGCTGGTGGAGAAACCTCCCCCTCTACGCAGGCACTATTCTTGAAGTTACAATAGACAATGAAATTCAACTTACATAAAAATGTTCGTACAGTTCTCACAGTGCCGTGAAAAAGTATTTCCCCCTTTTTCTGATTTCTTTTTTCTTTTTTTTGCATATTTGCCACACTTGTATATTTCGGATCATCAGACACATTTTATTATTAGAGAAAGATAGCCCAAATAAATTTTAAAAAATGCAGTTATCTAAATCTACCTGTGTGGAAAAGAAATTGACTTTAATAAACCTAACAACGGGTTGTGCAACCCTTGACAGCAATCACTGAAATCAAGCATTTGTGATAACTGGCAATGATTCTTTCACATTTTAGCAAATGTGAGACGAGCCTTTGTGTTTGTTTTGGTCAGCAGTGATTTTCACATTGGAGCTCTCCCATGAATGCCATTGTTGCCTAGTCTCTTTCTTGGTGTTGAATCAAGAACACTGAGCTATACTGAGGTGAGTGAGGCCTACAGTTCTTAAGATATTTCTGTGGGTTCTTTTGTTGACTCCTGGTGTTGGAGTAATTTTGGTAAGCCGGCCACTCCTGGGAAGGTTCACCACTGTTCCAAGTTTCCGCCATTTGTAGATAAAAGCTCTCAGTGTGGTTTGCTGGTGTCCCAAAGCCTTAGAAATGGCTTTGTAACTCTTTCCAGACGGACAGATGACAGTGACTTTGTTTCTCATCTGTTCTTGAGTTTCTTCAGATCATGACATGCTGTGCTGCTGTTTGAGATTCACCCGTATTGACTAACCATGATTGAATGGGCTTGGTTGCACCTTTGTAAACAGTCACTTGGAATAGCAAATAACCTTGTAAACAAAGATCAGTGAATGAAACAGGAAGTCTTGTCCTTGGCATTCTTAGTCTACACTGGAAGCCCCGACTCTGGTGGTTGTGTCCTGAGGCTCTTAAGATGATTGCTCCTTGTATAACTCGCATATCCTTTATCAGGCAAGGCTTTCATTGACGTTGAGGTCTTTTAACATCGTCTCGATTAATGAAAGTTCAACAAATATCACTTTGTCAAAGTTAAAGTTGAAAAAATTGGAGGAGTGACCGACCCCGTGCCATGTGCTCTTTTCTTTTACCCCTCAGGCCTGCGGCAAGAGCTCTATGGTGCTGCACAGCTATGGCATGCTGCTGCCCTGTGGCATTGATAAGTTCCACGGCACAGAATACGTGTGCTGCCCCGCCTCTCGCACAGAGTCCACCCAACCTTCCCTCCCCTCCCAGGAGGATGATGAAGAGGTAGAGGATGAGGAGATTGACGAGATGGACCTGGATGAAGAGGAGGCTGTCGAGGACAGGTGAGCGATTGCGAAGGTGGAGGGCAGAGCCTGCGTGTGGTTGTGTTCATGAAATATTGTAAGCAAAATATGCGCTGTGTTGCGAGGGGCGGATATAACTGGCCATCTGGATGAATTAAAGTTTTGTGACATTGATCCATGGCAGCTGCTCTGTCTCTCTTGATAAATCACTCCTTTCAATGGCTTACACCTCTTTGCTTAACCGACTCATTCCCTCATCAGCGAGGCACCAGCTGACGAGCAGCCCACACAGAAGGAGGAACTGGTAGATGAGGATGAAGATGAGGAGGTGGAGGACGAGGAGGAGTACCACTATGTCTACGAGGACGAGGAGGCTGACAAGGAGGATGAGGATGAGAAGAAGGAGAGCAAAATGTCTGACAGCCAGGATGAGGACAAGATTTTACAAGAAGTGAAAGGTTTGTAATGTGCTGTTAAATGCTTTCATATCGTCCTCTCACCCCCCCACCCTCTGACTCTCCCTTTATAGGCACTTGCCACTACCTACGTCTTAAATATAATCAAACCTTTTCAACCTCTCAGCTAGATCCAGTTATACCTAAATCTCCACCGGTCTGTAATTAGATAAGCTGAGCTCACACCAGATACTGTGATGAACTGTTCTTCTTGTATCAGACTGAAGGGACATATCACCCTTTCTCATTCGTAGATAAGTCCAGCTCAGGCTGAACAGAAAGGAGGTGTTGTTATTATCTAGTTTCTGTAGTCTTCAGAGTGTTTGTAATTGAGACTGCTGCCCAAAATGGCCGGTTGATCTAACAAGCTGTCCCCTGGCAGCGGTGTGCACCCTGGAGGCTGAGACCGGCCCCTGTCGTGCCTCCATGCCCCGCTGGCACTTCGACATGAGCCAGAGGAAGTGTGTGCGCTTCATTTACGGTGGCTGTGCCGGCAACCGCAACAATTTCGACTCAGAGGAGTACTGCATGGCCGTGTGCAAACGTCTGAGTAAGTCTCACGTGACGAAGGCCGCTTTGACAAACCCTCCCCTCCTCTTTATCTGTGTGTGTCTTTGCTGCAGACTTCCCGCTGAAAGCCCTCAAGGAAATTATAGATGTAGTAAACAGAGCACCTGTTCTGCAGTCTTCAGCTCTCACTACTCCAATCACTATAGCTCTTCTCTCCACGTCACCTCACAGCCGCGTCTCCTGAATAAAGCTGTTCTCTTTCGCTTTATTTTTCCAAACAATTACTTTTATTAATTATTTCAGTTAAAAGACAAATTCATCTCAAAAGTTACAGAATCTTCTCGGTGCAAATGTAGATATTTTGTCTATAATCAGTTAAATCAGTTGAACTCTGGAAATCTGTTTAAATGTGAATCAGATTTTGTTTGATATTTAAATGATGATCTAAACCACTTCTTCAAATTACAGTTGATTTGCTACTTCTTAATCCATCAAGTTTCAGCTTTGCATCACTAAACGTAATGACACTTTTCATTTACTTT
Source organism: Benitochromis conjunctus (assembly GCA_015052645.1). Taxonomy (NCBI): domain Eukaryota; kingdom Metazoa; phylum Chordata; class Actinopteri; order Cichliformes; family Cichlidae; genus Benitochromis; species Benitochromis conjunctus. Next base: position 64,692 of record VOQK01013623.1, read on the forward strand.
TTTTTTTTTTACTATGAAATAGTCTATTTGTAAAGACAAGCTATAGCAGGTTCATTACTTTAGTGAAACGCTCTACTAATTTTGAACTGCAGACATTTTCCATATTAGCATTATCTAGTAGAAAGAAATCACAGTTTCATTAGGTTTCATTTGAATATAAAGTTACTTGAATAAAATATTGGATACTAGAAATTTTATTTTCTTCCAATCTTCTGCCTGACTGTCAAATCATAGTTCTCTGTAGCAGTAAAAGAGAAAACTGTAATACACATTTAAATTTTAAGCTAAATTTCAGGTTAAAAAAAACAACATTCATACTTTCCCCTCGGTAGTGTTCTTCTTTCTTCTTCTTTGACGGTCAATGTTTGCTCCCGGCATGAGTTTGTTTCTGTCTGTCTATCAGCAACCTGTCTCTTCTGATCACAGAGCACTGCAACTATTTCTGTTAGAAACCACCAGCACATGTCAGTCAGTAGCCAGTTTTTTTTTTTTTGCTCCTCCAGTGATTTACTTCCCATCACACTAGACATAGTTCACAGTTGTAACCAACTGGATTTTTTTCCCTCCATTTTTAGGGACTGAAGCTGCTAAATTTAGGAATTAGAAAATAAAGGTCCTTATTTTTAACCCATTCCTCTTTTTGATGATGGTGGGGCCAAAGTGCTTGAGGTGTCTTCCTATTTGCCAGCCTGAAGCAGGATTGTTTTTGCAAGTTGCAGGGATATGAGGAGGGAGCGGTGCGTGACTGTATAGAACAGAGCCCTCTGGCCTCACCCCCTGTGACCCAGTTGTCAAATACGGAGATATTTCTATTAGTGTCGGAGACGCGACCTGTCAGCAGAGAGCCGATTGGAAGATGAAAAGAACTGAAATGGAAAGACTGTCAGATTCTCTTAAATTTATCAGACTTAGTAAGGGTGGAAGAGCGCCAATGAGAGGAGTGCATCTGTGAGGATTTCGGTTCAGCTTTAATCTCCATTCGCCTTTCAACTCTCTTTCTCTCTGTACCCAGTTGTCTGCCCGTGTGTCTGTCTTGCTGCCTACCTGTTTCTGCCGGGATCAGCTGGTCTGCTAGCCTGTCTCTCTATGTGTGTCAGTCTGTCCGGTTGTCAGTTTGCTGCCCTGACCTCTCGCCGCCTGTGTCTGACTTTGCAGCCATGCCCCCGACTCCTCAGCCCACCGATGATGTCGACATCTACTTCGAAACCCCCGCCGATGACAAGGAGCACAG
>VOQK01013627.1:2632-13179 GCA_015052645.1 Benitochromis conjunctus
GTTGTGAGGGATCTTAGTGCTGTTGAGATTGCACTTAATTTCATTGTACATGTTATGTTACAGTGACAGAAAAGATGCTCTGTTCTATAATTTTGTGACTTGTTGCATGGAGCTTTTTCAAAGGTTATGATTAGAGAGAGTTGGGGAATGGCTGCAATCACAGCGTGGATGGTGAAAGATGTACCCTTAGGCCCCCTCCTTGATTCAGAGATGGTCTTTCCCTTTTCACGTAAATGGTCTCCTTGACTCCCCGCTCAAACAAGTGTTCCTCCCTGTCCACGATGTGTGCATCTTCATCATTGAAAGAGTGTCCATTGGCCTGTAAGAGTAAATAGACGGTGGAGTCCTGGCCTGATGAGTTAGCTCTTCTGTGTTGTGCCATCCGCTTAGCCAGAGGCTGTTTAGTTTCCCCGATGTATAAATCATGGAAATCCTCCTGGCACTTAACAGCGTACACTACATTACTCTGCTTTTGCTGGCTGACTCGATCCTTGGGGTGGACCAATTTTTGGCGCAGCGTGTTTTGGGGTTTGAAAGCCACAGAGACGCGGTGTTTAGAGAAAATGCGTCTCAGCTGTTCTGGTACTTCTGACACATTAGGGATCACTAAGGGTTTGTGCTTAGGCAGCAGTTGTCCTTCTTCTCTCCTGGATCACCTGGAGCATGAACAAAGCATTAAGACAAATCTGAAAGTGTAATTTTAATAATGTTTTGTTATCACTTTCTGTTTCTATGGTGGCAAGGTTACTCAACAATTACAATTTAGGCTTATATGATACCCATGGAGATTTGAGAAGCAGTGGGGGTTTTTTCTTTGTTTTTTTAAAGCAAATGTGTATTTTAATAATCTGTGAAGGAAGCTCATCTGTTATGAAGTTAAAGAGAATCCACACACAGAGAAACATACTAATAAACAGTGTGAACCAGTGTAACTATGGCCACTGGCTTTCCTGTACAAAGTGATTTCTGACCTCGTTAATCTCCCTCTTTCCTCTCCCTTTCGCCAGGCTGCTTTTCCATTTATAAACATGTTTTTAATATGAACACACTCGTGCTTTGTTTGTACAGCTCTGTCCAATTTCCCATTCATATTTGATGACTCTCCTTGCTTAAACGATAAAGGTAATTATGGCTGCAGGCTAGTTTTGGCTCTGGTTCAGCAGTACAACTGGAGCTGCCTGCAGCAAACAATCCTCTATGAGAAATGCGAGATAAAAGCCCGTTCAGCCCATCAGTCAAACACAGTCTTTGGCCTGTATCCCTTTAGAGTTTGTTTCATCAAAAAATGTTTGACGAAAATGAAATGCCCAGATTAATATGCTCGAACATGATTTTCACCTGCTGTCAAGTCGCACACAACCAGAGTCCTGTGCAGAGAAGTACAGTTGTTCATGTTGCTGTTAGAACATTATTGTATATGCTAATCATATGCATACTGTACCTGGAGAAATAGGAATACTTAATTCATAGACAATGCGGTGATCATATACAGCACGGCAGGCTTAGTCGAAGTCTCGCCTAACCAAAGAGAAGATTTATATTTAATAGTGTTTTTTTTTTCCTGCACCAAACTGAAAGTGAAGAAATGATAGTTAGATACTCATCTCCAAGCCACCATTCACTATTGATTATTCATCCTATTGATCTCCTTTTTTTCCAGTGTCCCTGTGTATTTGCCCTTAAACATAAATTTTGTAGCTGCTGCAGGGGACTCACTGAGTGACAGTTAACGTCAGCAAGTGTCATAAATAGAAACATGAGATGAGCTCTTAATGAGAAGGTGCAAGGGTTTAACGCTGACAGATTCTGGTGACTTCCAAGCTTGGAGGTGTTGGATAATGCTATTATTGCACTATTTATCACTGTGGGAGGCTGTGATTGTGGTTATTGGTGTCGTCACATCGCCTGTGTTTCCTGTCTATGTTGTTTAGATGGTTTCCTAAACTACTTCTCCTTAGAGTGATGATGCTATATATAAAACTGAAGGCCTCGTTTCTTATCAATTCTCACCTTATATGTTCTTTAGTGCAGGGGCTCCCGCACAAGCTGACGCGTCTCTTTCCAAAGAGGCTATTTGTGTTTATTCTCCCATGAGAGGGATCGTACATTCCTTCTCGTTAATTAAGATATGGGAAGGTTATGTGTGCGTGTGTTGGAGTAGTTAAAGAAATGTGCGAACGAGTGGAAATGAGGAAAAGACAGGTTGCCAGCGAATCATAAGTCTGTGATGAGGGCTAATGAAAAGTAATTCCAGCTTAAAATAAGATGGGACTACAGACAAGACACGGCAAGCGCTTCTCTTATCCCCTACCTCTTTTGTCATTCCTCCCTTGTTCCCTTCTTCCTTCCTTCCTCCCATTATCATAAAGTCCTTCCGTTTCTGTCTCTAGCTCTCTCTTTGAAGGCCAGAAGCAGATAATGGGGAAAGTAGCGGCAAGCACTGAGGGTTTCCTAATACCCCTGAATGTGTTATTATATTTATCAGGCTGGAGACCAAGCTTGGCAAATTTAATTAACAGTGAGGAAAGACCCTTTCAGTACTTAGTATAAATGCTGTTAATCCTTTTTTTTCTGTGCTTGCATTGAGGTACTCTGCACTTCACTTCCTCCTTTGATGTGGTTTTAAATCCTCTTTTTGTTTCTCAAAGAAAGATCTACATTATTACATAAGGTAACAATCATAATTCCTGCCTAAATTTCCCACAGGAGCAATAATAGTGCCTTCCTGCTTGCTTGCCTGCCTGAATGAAACTGCACACTAATGACTACTATTGAAGGTGCATAAATAAAGGGTGCACAGCAGTGAATAGTATCGATGGTGTAAACTACCAGCTAACCTGTATTTCTTTGTATTATGCTACGAAAATGGGAAATGTGTGCAATGATTTATTGAAAAATGCAAACATACATGGAAGAACAAAATTGAAGGCATAAACAGAATCTGTACAATTTTAACAAGCTTGAAGGTCGGTGTTTAGTACGACCACCTTTGTTCTTCAACACAAACTGAATTCTCAAGCTTTCTTTAAGCTGTCTTCAGGAATTGTTTTCCAGGCCTTTTAAAGGACATTCCAGAGCTCATCTTTGGATGCTAGGTGCCTTTTGGTCAGTCCTCTGTCAAGATGATCCCACACTGCTTAGTAATGTTAAGGTCCAGAATTTGGGTCCAAACTTTCTCTGCATTGGCACTGTGTTTGGGATAATTGTTGTACCAAAAAATGAAGCCTTTGTCAGCCAGATACTTTCCAGGTGGTATTTCATGGTGGATCAGTTTGTCTGAACATTTCTGCATTCATATTCCTGTCAATTTTCAGAAGCTCTCCAACATCACTGGCTGAAATGAAACTCCAAACAATGACAAAGCCTTGTTTCATAATCCTAGCTGGACAACTCACTGTTATACCTCTTTCCTGACCTCTTCTGTGCATACTGACACCAACTAGTGAATCAAATTTGGATTCACTACACCATAAGACCTGTTGCCACTGACTTTCATTCCAGTTCTTCTGTAATTTGACATACTTCAGCCTTTTTCCCTGTTTGCCTTTTTCAAGAATACCTTTTTGACGGCTGCTCTTCCACTGAGACCAGTTCTGATGATGGCTTCGATGAACGGTAGATGGATCAACTGAAGAGTCAGATCCACCTCCTGTTGTCATGTCTTTTCCTATATTTCTTAAGAACATGACTTTCAGATACTGCTTATGTGTTGCAGATGTAACCAATGTCCAAAGAAAGCCTTTAGTGCTATTGCTCAGGTACACTTCAAAAAATAAATACTTGAAATCCAAATATAAAGAAATGAGAGGTGGCTTAAGACTTTTGCACAGTACTCTATGCATCTCAAAGCAGTCCTCCATAAGACTGATAGCTATATTCATATGACATTTTGCTCTAAATCAAGTTTTCTTACTACCTGTCCTCACTCAGACATATAAATGGACAATTGCTGTAAGACAAACGCATGACTGATATTGCTGTCATTATTGCCATTAAAAATGCATGCTGACGCCCACAGGAGATAAAGTTTTTTTTTTCTTACCCTGGTAACATGTCCACATGTTGTTAGTTATATGATAGATGACATGTCATATGGAAAATAAACAGTACCTCCATAAAAGAATATTACTGCCTTAGAACCGTTGGGGCTAACTTGTCAAAGTTACTCTTTTGCTTGTTTGATAAACCTAATTGCTGTACAGTAGTGTAGTATGCAGCTCAGATAATTGGTTTCTGATACTATAAATAGCAATTACAAAAAAATTACCACTCGTATATCTTGGCAACCCTGCACAATTTGCAGTAATCTGTGCTCTGGATGTGATGGGGGGATTTCTAGTCTTTTCTTTATATCTCAATTAGCAGTAGTTACAGATGAGAGATGTAGGTAACTGCATCTGACTTCAAAAAATCGAGGTGACAATGACCATAATTCAAAGCTCTGAGCTTAGAAATAAGATTACACAAAATAAATGGATGATACAGCCAACTTTCATATGTTTCAGGTTAAAATAGTAAAAACAACAACTTTTTATGCTTTTTTAAAATAAAATTTTCCTTACTTGTTATAGAAAACAACCAACATGAGGACAAAGAAAAACAAGATGTCAACACGTATCATTAAGAACTTGTGCTGGACTCAAGCTACGTGTCATGATTTAGAGTTTTCTCATTTTCTTATATCAGCATTTTGTGGTTAATGTCTTTATATTTAGATTTTCAGGTTTTAGTTTCACATCTGCTTGGTTCATGACTATTGTTTGGGTCATATATTATTCTTTGCATTCCTGTATATTCCTACCTCCCTTGTGTTTCCATGTCTTGTGTAGCTTCCATCTATGTGTTAGGTTACAGCCACTGTTTATCTTGGTAATGATTTGTCTCTCCTGTTTTGTGTTTTAGTTTTACTTCCTATTGAGCCATTATGTTTGTTGTCCTCTGCTGTGTTCCCACCTGTTCCCCATTTCACTTGTTATCTGGTGTGTCTATATTGTCTGAATCTCCCTCTGTTCATTGTCACATCATCCCTCATGGTTGTGTGTTTCCTTGCGCTGTGTTCTCTGTGAGGTCTCTGCATATGTTTGTTTTTGTTTTTTCTATGAAACATTTTAGCATTAAAGCCAGCCTTTGAGCTTACATTCAGTCACCTGAGAATCTAAGGACACTCTGCTCCCCTATTGACTTGGTAATTACAGCATAAGGCAGTGTTTCCCAACCTTTTGGAGCCACAGCACATATTTCACATTAGAAAAATCACACGGCATAACACCAAAAATATGTAAGTGTTCCCCGCACACCAGGCATAGTGGAATTGGCTCGATTTGTCCCCAATATACCTTTTTTTGCTCTCTTCTGACCACTACTCATGCTAGGGCCTTCATCTGGACACAGGATAGACTGACAACTTTTTCTTTTCAAATATTAATCTATTGTTATTATGCGCTGCGTTGTCTCACTTGCAGCATGTAATTTCTTCTTCATCTTCTTCTGTTTTACTGGCGGTTGGCAACCCAGTTAATTAGAGCAGGTAGTTGTACTGCCCTCTAGTGGAGGAGAATGTAATTGTTCTGCTCGTTACCCAAGCCAGTCGCTTAGAGTACCAATCAGGTGAAACCAGATAATCTTCCACAGCACACCTGATCATTTCTCGCGGCCCACCTATGTGCCGTGGCACAGTGGTTGGGAAACACTGGCATAAGGTATCCATCTGTTAAAACTTACCTTCATTTATTGTCTGTTCTACTATATTTGGGACAATAAGCAAAGTTCATCACTTGGCTGATTTCAATCAGTCAGTCTGTTGCAGTGCAGTTTGATCACAGGTATACATGATTGGCTAAATAATATATAATTTGGGGTTTGGCCTATATATCGTAAATGGAAACATGAGAGGATATTAGACTGAAGATCTAAAAGATCCTAGTTTGATCCATAAAAATGATACACCAAATAAACAAACTGTGAAAGTGTATAACTGTATCCAGATGGCCGATGAGAGAGTCCTTGCCCTCCACATACTAATCATGACTTTTGTGAAACTTTGTTGTACAATTTCAGTTTTCTAGATAAAAATTACTAATATCTACTAGTTGTCTTTCTGGCTAAGTATAGGAGGAGATAGTTCAGTAGGTAGAGTGCTTGCCTCATGATTGGAAAGTCGAGGGTTCGAATCTACTGAACCGCTTCCCCTGAGCAAGGTACCATCTCTACACTGCTCCCTGGGCGCCGTATTGATGGCAGCCCACTGCTTCACTGAGTGAATGGGTCAAATGCAGAGAAGAAATTTCCCCCTGTGGGATGATTAAGGGATTCTTTATTTATTTATTTTGTTATGAATGAGCTATTTTGGTTTTATTTTTGGATAGAACATCTCGCATGGATAGGACCAGTTATTATGTCTCCAAACTAGATCTGGCTGCAGATGACATCACCAGCTGGAGATGGAAGCACTCATCTGCCAGGAGAGTAATCTAGAAATGCAACAAAAGAAAAGTCTTTCCTTGTGTAATGGAAAACTAAACACCACCTCATGTCACAAGCCAGAGTGGCAAGTCATTCAGTCTCTCACAAATTGATTGACCTCTCTGAAGGATTATATTTAGCAACAGGCACCTGGGCCCACCAAGGGCCACCCACAGCATGGGTAGCATAGATTATAAAGCATCAGATGTTTAGTTTGAGGGTTCAGGGTTAAAAACAAACAAACATTGAGGAATTAAAGCTCTTTTCCATAGTATTTAGAGAAATTATTCAGTTCATAATGTTGCTGCCATACAGAGCCACCTCTGTCATTTCACTTGGTGGAGATAGAGATGGGAGCAATTTACATATTTATAGCTCTGTGCATACTGAAGAAGGGACAGACTTATTAGAAAGCATTGCCCTGGACTTTTTGTTATTGTAGCAGCACGCAGTGGATTCTTAGAAATATCAGTTTATAGCAGAGCCTGGAGCAAACACTCTTAAAGCCTACAGTGTTTGCAGCAAAGAAATGTTGCTAGACGATGCATTACTGCGATGGATATTTACCATTAAAAATACATTGGGATAGATACCAAGTAAGCAGAAATAAGAGGCAGGTCATTATGCATTGCCTACTCTTGTTATTCTGGGTTACTTTGTTTAAATCCTAGATGCCAACCATGACAGTATCCAATAAGAAAATTGTAATTTTGACATATTGCGTTCTTACACTACCTTGCACTGACACCAAAGTTCTGTGCTCTTTATTTGCCTCCTGGCCCTTGGTGTAACTTTAAACTCTATTAAATTCATTTATGTGACCATTTATGTGACAAGAGGCAGAGGATTAGCTCTAGTGTTCTTCCTCTATCACATCCCTGTGTTAAACAAGAACATTTGGAAATGTAATGTTTGAGCATTACTAAGAGGAGACAAAAGAGGAAGCAATGAAAAAGTTTAATTTCCCAGCTTGGCAGTGGAAAACCAAGTTAATTAAACTTTGCGTCCTGTGTAACATTTTAAATAATTTATTAAGGCTGTTATAAAGTGAGAGACAAATAGAGAGCGGGGCAAGGGGTGCTGCTTCACTTTGTTATCCCAGCAGTCATTTTCTGAGGGTGGGGGTGAGGGGATGGGTTTGTTGGCTCAAAACGAGCAATTTCTGCAAATGTAACAGGGAACAAGCAGTCTTTTGAACTCAGACAATTCTAATATTGCTTTAAGATTATGACATGCATTATTTTGGGAGGTTTGCAAATAAAGCAGAAGGCTACTCAGTTTGTTTGTGACTGTATTTTAGAATCAAATATCCTTTTTAGAGCAAAATTACCACTTCTACAGTTCTTAACAGTGTAAAATAAAAGGAGTTGCTTTTTTTTTTATGGATGTGTAATTAAAATACCTTTTGGCATTTAAATATTAATCTCAAAATGGACACTTAATATCAAGGTGAAGTTTTTTTTTGTGACTTTTTTGACTTACTGATTACTGAGTACATATATTTTCAAAAACCTTGGAGGTTTCCATTTGTTTATACTGGTTTGTTATTTCTGGGAGGAAAGAAGATTGTTTCCCTTCTAAATGCTGCTAAGTAATGCAGAGGATTTAATAAAAGACTGAAAGCCTGAGCACTTGTGTTTTTGTTCACACACTCTTTATCTGGGAACTAAGCTTTTCTCTCTTAAAATGTCAGAAGTTTGATGTCCTACGGTGTCAGCCTCTGGAGTCATTACGGGTTGGCAGCTGCCCACTCTGTAAATCAATACATTTGAAAAGATCACTGTGTGTGTGTGTGTGTTTGTGTGTGTGGCTGTCATGCAGTGGATATATGTTTCATAACCCTCAGTCATGCACTGCTCTCTCCTTACTGGCGTCTTTCACCTTCGCCATCTCTTTGAGAGGGTGTCACTCTCGCTAACTATCTAAAGCGCTGTAAAATGAAGGTGAGCTGAAGGTCTGCTTGAGGTCAAAGTGTGCAATTTGTCATTGTCTCCAGGAGAATTATGTCTACTTTGAGAGTGGGGCTTGGTATTGGTGCCATTCATTTTCTTTGTGTCATAAAATAATTTCACGTTTTTTAACTGCCATGCTTTGAGCTCTAGCTGTGGATACATGTGCTCCGGGTTGAATGACAAAGCCATGCTAAAAAGCCATGCTGGTGATGGCCAAAATAATTCTCTTTGGTGGTAACTGCTTAGTGCAACATCAAGCACTTACACACAAAACACATTCCTTCGTTTTTGAAGTGTCACTGTAAGACAGCAATAAGAAACAGTTGCATTTATAAATGAGGAGACACTGCGCGACACTTGCGAAACAAAGAGAGAAAGAGAAAATGTGACACAGTCAAGTGAGTGCACTGCACCATGATAGATAAACCATGTAATTCTTAGCCACATCCTCATATCTCCGCTTATGTCTGATTGTGGGAACAGAATAACCTTTCGGGAGTATCCACCCCATCTTTCATTTCAGCCTTCAATTTAGACCTGAATACTGAATCTTTTAATACACTTGAGAGCTATTTGGATTTAATTCCTTGTGCCTTAGTCTAGTTTTTTGATGCTGCTCCCAATCAGCCTTTTTTCTCCTTATTGAATTCCTGATAAATGTGTTAAACTGAATCACGAACAACGTGTGAGGCGATCTTATTATCAAGGACCTTGGGGAGAAGCATTGCGGTTGAGGGATCAGTGTGTTTGGGCAACACAGAAAGAGGAGACCGAAATGAGAAGATGATTATTGTAAATCATAGTGAAGTAATCGTCTCCCATTAGTAATTTGCTCTTCTCAAGTTCCTGTAAGTGAAAATAAGACTGAGGGAAGAGAATAATGAGGGAAAAAAAAATCTGAAGGCTGAAGATGGTGAAGTGACTCAAATGTTTGTGAGCCAGGATGTCATGGTTGGTGTCCTGCTTGGATATTTGTGTTTTATTTGGGTAAAGAATTCAACTAAAACTACTGTTCAGTTTTCACTGTTAACCAAGAGACCATTCTTAGAAAAGTCCCTGGCTATAAACATTCAGGATAAGGACTCATTAAAGAGCTACAAGACGCAGTGAATACATGCTCGTCCTGCTAACATCTCCCATAGTATTCCACATAAAATGATGCTTCTACTGTAGCAGCAACAATCACAGACACACCAGAGTCGTCTTTTTTTCCTGCATTAAATGAAGTTCTGTTTTCTATAGATTGCATATTTCAAACTTTAGGCCATTGGCAGGCCCGGTTGTCAGATCTTTAGCTTTGTTTTGTTTTCTGCAGGCTATTGGTAACTGTGAGCCACCGGTGAATTAAAAAATGGCTCATAAGATTTGCACGTGGTTGCTGGCAGTCACTTTGAAATCCACTGCTGAAGCCCCATTCATGCAGGCTTAGAAACCCCTGATAAAAACCTGTTCCTGGACAAAAACGTACATTCCTTGACTGATTGGCATGGTCCTTGCTGTCGCTAGGTGAAATTGCTGTAGATTAAACATACAATGCTGCAGCGAATATCTCCTTGTGTGTCACGGTGTGCCGGAGTGCGCTGTAGTGTTTTTGTGGTGGACCTGGGAGCAGAAGCAGGCGAGGAGACAGAGTTGCAGGCTGAAACAGAAGGCGAGCCTTTATTTGTGGCTGAGGTACATTAACAGAAAACAGGCGAGAACAAAACTAGAAGCTAAACTAAAACCTATACTGGGAAAACTAGGACTATGACGACTGTAGACATGAACACCATGAAAAACTGTGAACGACTATGACAAACTATGAAACGCTATGGTGGGGTTAACAGACAACCTGACAATGACACATAGAAAACAGGGGACTTAAATACACACATGGGGTGATCAGGGAAAGTGGAGACACCTGGGGAACAGCTGACATCACTGCACATAACGATGACACAGGACAGGAGTAAAGCTCCATACGTTGACCAACGAAACACAAAACCCTTTCAAAGTAAAGCAGGAAACATAACGAGATTGACATGACTACATGAACTTAACAACGTAGGGCAGACATGACACACATGAAGGGCAAGGAGACTAAAACATAAGGAAGCAGACACAAAGGGATCTAATAAACAAAACCTAAACCAA
>VOQK01013633.1:3969-14163 GCA_015052645.1 Benitochromis conjunctus
ATCTGTCTCTTTAATACAGAGGGAATGTGGAGGATGCACTGTGCCAACTCACTCCCTCACCCACCCATCCACCATGCGCTCCCCTTCCTTCAAACGCCATTTTGGCTGCAGCCCAGACGTCAGGGACGTCATTCATCAAACCGCTCCCTCTTGTCAGCAATTACACAAGTATGACAAGGATATTTAAATAATTTTTCTTGACATGGTATCATTGTCACAAGTCTCTGCAATTATCCTCCATTACAGGCATCAACTACCAAGTGTTAATGCACTCGCTTTTGTTTTTGCCATCTTTCTGAAATGTATTTTCAAAAGTGACATCTCTGTATAGTATCTTCGGTGTTTTTAGACGTTTGAGTAGATTAGTCAATCTTCTGTGGACAGCAGCTTTTGTTTGGGCACATAAAAGTTGACTGCATCATGTAGACCAGTTGGGAATACATCATTTTAATAACTCCCACGATGACTGTCATATTCAGAGGACCTTAAAGAAATCTGCATTTTTGTCTGTCAGTGATGTTGAGTCAAGCGGGGATGTCTGAGACAATCTGTCAGACAGATTTGAGTTATTGTCAGTGTTCAGTCTGGTACAGTAGCATAATAAAAACCTGACTGTTAGAAAAACTCAGATTTGTAGATGGAGTTTAGGGTACTCATTAACTATGATAAATGCCACATTGAATTCAGACGTTACCCACGACTGACAGCATACAACTGGTCTGTTGGCCTACCTCTCCTCCTAATAAATAATAATTGCGGGCCTTGCCTTTATAAGAGAATGCACATTTACCCAGTTATCTTCTGATTCTCTTTATTATTCTTTTTCCTCTTTCAAACATACAGTCTCCTGAAAAAGTACCTCCCGTTTCCTGATTTCCCAGATTTTCACATATTTATCGCACTGAAATGTTTCAGATCATCAAACAGGCTTTAGTATTAGACCAAGACAACCTGAGTAAACAGGTGCACACAGGTACAAATAAAACTGCAAGACTAAATCTCAGCAAAAACAAACACACTCTATGCCTAAATTTATTTTATCACGTGTATAATAATGTGCAAAGTCTTTTTCTCTCTTTTTTTTATAAACCCAAACCTTTGTTGAAATGACCACATCTGTGCAACCACTGCCACAGTGCATCATTTTATAAATCTGACCCTTTTCCTTACGTTGGATGTGTTGTTAGATAATATCTGATGAGTTAAACCAAGAGTGGTTGCTGCAGAACTCCAAGCACTATGGCTGGTAAACACCAGGCACTTTTCATCAATAATATCATCCCTATGATGAAGCATGGTGGTGGCAGCATCATGTGTGGGGATGTTTCTTAACAGCAGAGACAGTGAGACTGGTCAGAATGCAGGAGAGAAAGAATGCAACCAAATAAAGACAGCTCACTGAGGATAACCTGCTCTATAGAGCAGAGACTGAGCTAGCGAATCAGATTTCAGCACAACAGTGAACCAGATTCCCAAGACAACACTGGAGTGACATGAGGATAGGTGTCCATGGGTAACCCAGCCAGAGCTCAGCCTTAGACCTCATCTGATCTCAATGAAGAGACTTGAATATGGCCAGTAACAGATGCTTCCCATCTGATGATGAAGGATTTACCAAGAAGAATGGGATAAATTCCCTAAATCCAGGTTTGCAAAGACTTTACAGACTTACCTGAGAAGAGTTAAATCTGTCATGGCTTCTGAAACGGTCCTACAGAGTACTGAAATAGTACTTAAAAAATAATTTTTTAAAAGACAGATTTTTTTATTTATTTATTTATTTTTATTTTGTAGATTTACAGTAAATTCTAAAAACATGTTTTCACTTTTCCTCATTGGTTGATTGAATTCAGTTGGCGACTGGCGATTTTATTCAAATTAAATTTGCCACACCATAAAAAGTGAAAAATCTCTAAAGACACTGCGCATGCACAGACACAGTTGGACCAGTAGTTGCACTGTTCTGTAAACTTAGCAGAAAGCATGTCCTCATTAAACAGACTAGTATCTAAGATAAATCATCACTATGTGATTAATGAGAGGAGCGCACACTTAATGCAATAAACTCAGTGATAGGTTTATGAGCCTAAATACTTTTTAAAGCCTCTAGGCTGTTATTTGATTAACTTGGGTCTGAAATCTATAAATATGCTGCCCCGTCTGCAACTTTCCTTTTTCATCAGTTGATAGATGATAACAGGACGTGGCCAATGTCATGCACACACTGTAAAGAAAAAGCAAATGATATTAAGTTTAGGTCTGTGTAACTGGCAGAAACCTCGGCGTACTGGTAAACATCCAAAATTCTTTCCATTTTGTGCCCGATGTGCAGCTGGCTTCCAATAATGTGGAACACAATTGAAGAATGGAGCATAGATTAGGGAGCAGATTGCTGGATACTTAAAGATGCCACGCTAAAGGCAGGGCCCATTTCATTATTTGCCTCGCTGCCAGCCAGATGAGGTCAGGGCTCGAGAACGCACAGAATATGGAAATTAAGATTGTTGGATGGTCAGGCAACTCCGCAAATGAGGGGCTTAATTTGGGAGAAGGAATGCACTAGTAATTCGACGGTAACCGCAGACGGCTTTCACAGCGCACGTTGATGTCGGTGAAAACAGTTTGGGAAACTCTGCGGAACAAATTTGTTGGCCTTTGCTGCGGTATGTGACTGCAGAGGTCTCGCAATTCTTCACAGATCAGTACAGCACAGTTTACAGTGATTTCACTGGTGAAGAAGTGTTACCTTTACTGAAAACCCCCAAGGTTTCAGTTATTTGGCCACGATTCACGCTAACAGCTTGCCAGGTTTGTTCTTTGTCTATTTGAAAGAAAAGTGTGATTAGTGGATTGGTCTTCTGGGAGGTCTGGCATCAACTACTTTCATGCATGATCAATGTGTGGGCCACTGCCACAGAGAATTCTGCAGCAGCTAATGGTATAAATTAAATAATAGATGAAATAGGAGAAATTTGCTGATTTGTGACCAGTAGTACTTGACTTTGGGCCCTCCAAAAACCCAAATCTGATCCGGTTTTGCACCACACAGTTTAGAGGAGAAATCTAATTGAAGAGACATTTTTATGTCATATTGCAGTCTGGTTTAATGGCAAAACATAAAATGGACAAGAATTTATAAATATGAGGTACATTTTTTTTTTTTATTCCCAGGAACATGACTTAATTTTGGCTGAGCACTTCAAAAATCGCTGTGAGACAGTGCTGCACACTGACAATGCAATTTTTAATGTTTTTTTTTTAATACTTTTGGATGAGTGATGTACTTTAACCCACCTGCTGTAAAATGGTCAAATGTTTCACAAATAAATCAGCTTTTACTTTAATTTTTAAAATCATTTTCTTTGTGAGCATCTAAAGACTAAAACCTGAATGGAAAGTTACAAAGCTACAAAACCCTGTAGGAACTGTTATCATTTATCATCTTGTGACGTCATGTGTGAAGTGACCCTGGTGTTTTGAATCAGCCGTGCAGTAGCACAGTGAACTCGTTGCCCTGCTATGCGTGGAACATCGTGTTGTAATTGTGCCACCCAGCTGTCCATTTGAATCCTTCTATGAACTGATGTGATGAAGGTGGACAGATGTTTTTGAGTGTGTGTGTGTGTGTGTGTGTGAATGAAACTGTAATTTGAAATCCACCACTTAGTTATGGCTCTCTCAAACACACCACTGCACCATCCATCTCTGTAGCCTCTTTGGTCATGGCCGGCGGCCCTGTGTTCACACACTTGCACAGCTTCATTACTGACAGAAGTCAGCATTACTTAACACCACTGGACAGATCCACAGATGGGCTAATGAATCGATCAGAGTAATGAAACGCTGCGAGGGAGAGCAGCTACACAGCTGCTGCCGCCCCCTCCCTCCAACCCTTTCAAGCACACACACCCCATCCATATCCGATGGTTGCACTGCTGCCAGTGTTATGTTGATGTGATAGTTTACAGTATTCACTCACACTGCAGTAGGGATGCTTTTCAGTGATAAATATGTATGAAGTGTACATATTCTGTCTATCAGGTGTATTTATCAGACAGAGTGCAACATGCAGAGCACGAAACAGGCCAGAGATGCATGACCTTAAAGAGAAGGATGTCCATCTATCACCGTCCGGAAGGTTACTTTAGGCCACTTACTCTCCGCCCGTTGTGGTAAATTAATATCATTTAACAATCCTTTTTGGTGGGAAATAACATGACAGACTTGGTCAATCTGCCTTTGAGCCTAAGACCAGTGGAGCAGAAGACGGATGATTTCGGTAAACTATCTCCTCCTGTGAAAATGTGACTCGGTCATGATTTGTCCACCCTTGCTTGCTTGGGTTTCACACTCTTCTTACATAACCTTCACATCTGTGTTTCACGATGGAATCAACTATAACAAAGAGCCAAGGCCATTCATCATGGGCAGAGGCTTAGACAAACAAGTGACTTTTTTGTCTTTTAAGTGGGTGTGATGGAAGATGCAAACTGGGTGGATGTCTTGAATCAGAGCTGATGTCAAAGCCGAGCCCAGCTGAGGCCTCTCTTCTTTTTCTTGTGGAACGCAAGCTTGACCCAAAAAAGTGATATCTCTTTACTGCTCAGTTATTAGGACGATTGACAATCTCTGTTGACAGAGACACTGTTACCAGTGGATGCACATAATTCTTAATGTGTAAAACTTTGGAAGCAAGGTTCTTTGAAACTGGTAAAATATCAAACGTTTAGTCAAAATAGACAGCTTTTCTCGACATTTTTAACTAGCAATGAATCCTAAATTCATCATATGGTAGTTAGGCCTCACACAGACCTAGAGACTGGTCAGCAACCCTGGCGGCCTCCTAGTGAAAAATATGTATCAAACAACCTACTTTTGAGCAAGCAGTTGGCGACAGGGGGAAGGAAAAACTCTATTTTAACAGGAAGAATTCCTGGCAGAACCAGGCTCAGGGAGGGGCGACCATTAACTGGTTGGAGGTGAGGGAGACAAGACAAAAAACACACAGTGGAAGAGAGACAGATATTAATAATAACTAATGTTAAAATACAGAGTGTTGTGTAAACACATAGTGAGTAGTGAAGCATAAACACTCAGTTTTAAGCCTAATCTTCTTAAAAGGGGAGAGGGTGTCTGCCTCTGCCCACAAAAGAGTGGACTGAAAGCTGAAGGCTCTGCCTACTTTTAAATATCCAAGGAACCACGAGTAAGCCAGCTGTCTAAGAGCAAAGTGCTCTACTGGGGTAATTCGGTACTATGAGGTCTTTAAGTTAAGAATTGGCCTGATTATTTATGACCTTGTATGTGACAAGAAGGATTTAAATTAAATTCCGGATTTAACAAGGAGCCAATGAAGAGAAGCCAAGATGAAGAAATATGCTCTCTCTTTTTAATTTTCTTTCTAATTGTGTTCCATGCAAAGTATCAGGCACAGGAGCAATGTGCTGACAAGTCTCAAAGCCTACATGACTGAGGCCTTGGTTAGCCAAACTTTTAACTGCAGTTTCAAAGAAGGTAACCAATCAGCAGAAAAATCCTGGATCATGCTCTTAAAATCTCCTGTTGTATTTTAACGAATTAACAAGGTCAATGTGTTAATTGAAGACATGCTTAAGCACAAGTTGCGCGTGCTCTAGCAGGCGAGTTACTGAGGTGCGTGGTTTTAAATTTGAAGCAATGAAGAAAATTGTATTTCTTGGTCTAATGCCCTCCCCTTCATCTCTGTGCCAGATGTGTGCAGATGTGGTCTTCCCTTCAGTACTTTGTCAGTCTCCGCTCACTAGCATTGTGGGAACCCGTGTGGCCCTGTTATCTTTTCCTGCAGCTGGTATATTCTGCGAGACCTGCGGGGTCGAGAGTGTCAGAGTCTCCTCAGACTCGTGTTATTGTACACGACTGTTTCTTTCACTACGCCTCCTTTAAATTTGTTTTGACGTGACACGACATACATGCACAAGTTATTTCACTGTCACAAGTTAAAGCTGCATGAATTAGATTTTTGAACCACAACAAACTGATAGCCGCGCACACGTAAAAATAGCGTTGCCCTTTGACAGATAACTTGCAGATTATACGCAGCTTTCTTATTTATTATGAATACAGAAATATTGACTTTCCAGCTTTAAAAAAACCCCCCACATGTGTGCACTGAAATAAATGGGACCGACTACCCCAATAAAGAAAGTGCTACACAGTCCTAATGTTTGCTTTGAAATCAGCTGCTTGATTTATCTTATCTGCCTTCTTTATCTGTTTTTAACAGCTCATATTTTCCTTCTGTCTTGTTTTTACTCCTAAAGTTATTCCCCAGATCGCTCAGATTTTTCCAAGCAACTTGGGTGTTTTACATGCACAGAAGTGCTGAGATCCACTTCTCCAAGGAGGTCTTTAAACAGTAAATCAGAATGACATCTTATGCACAGCTGCTTTGCTTGTGTGCTTTTTACCAGTTCAATGGGGACCAGAGAGGGTCTGTGTAATGTGCTTTCTTTCTGTATCAACACCTTGATTTGACTGACTTTGTATTCAACTGCAGGCGAGGGAGAGTCATGCAAAATCATCTGTATACTGCCAGTGGTATTTTGTGGTTTTTCAGTGTGCTCAGCTACTTACAGTGTCACAGCACTCCACGCTGTTCTTTAAACTGTCAGACCTCTTGGAGGGCTTTATTACAAACCTCCACATTAAATATAAGAGAGGTCGTTACCTGAGCAGGGAAACCACACGATGTCTGGTACACAGATTAATGTTAGCCATGAAGCTATTTTTGCATTGAGATGTCTCCATGCTGGCTAACGGGATACAAAAGCCCCGGGACTGAATTTCACAGCTCCATCTGTACTGAATGTACTGCAAACCAAGGGTTGGAGGCACTGAGTTGTCCCACCACATAATTAGCTCCCCACTAAAGCTGAAACTCCACAATGAACCCTCGTGGCCTCGCACATGGTCAGCAGGTGGACCAACCTGTCTGCTTAGAAGGAAATATGCTACTTGCTAATGTTGCACACTTAGACGGGTCAAGCTCTCAGGTTGCAGTCAGCTCGTGGTCAGCTCGGGAGTGACGAGCTGTGATTTATTGTAAAGGCACAGCCGGTGTGAGCATTACAGTATTTGGTCTCTGTTTGTATTGCAGGCAGATATTTTGTGGTTAGAAGGGATTTTTGCAAAAGCCACTGGATAGTTTCAGAAAAATGGCTGGTGACAACTGTGGAATAAAATGATCGATGATGACCCCTTCGGATGAGTTATCCCGTTGCCTCGCACAGAGAAACCATGGGACACAGTCAATAACTCTAAGTCAGGGGCAGTTCCTGTGTTAATATAAGTAGACCGAGTTCTCTGTACTGTTTTGGTGTCTTTATTTGTGCAAAATAGCTAATTTAAACAGTTGGCTAATGCTGTAGTTACTCATCAGGCAGCTGCAAGGAATCCCTGACATTCAACACTAGACTGTCAAAGTGATGATACAGTGAAAAACTACACAAGGAAGTGTAGTTTTTTCCTTTTATTTTAATTATCTTCCCCAATTTAATCTATACTAAACAACCTTTGAGCATTTTTTTCTGTCCCATTACAAATAAATACAGAATTCAGAAACCATTTACAAATACCTGTATCTATTTAATATAGCAGCAAAACTATTGTACATATTTACAAGGCCTGAAATAGTCCATCCATGTTATAAATGCAAGGCTTTTTGTATTATATTTCCAGTTTATGAGCAGCAGTTTCACAGGCTGTATTAATGATAGATAGCGACAGTCGTGTCTCTTAGGTGTTGATGTCTTGCTGACTGCTTCCTGTCAGACGATATAGCCAACACCTAAAACAAGACAAAATTGGAGGCATGTTCAAGTGTGTAATTTGAGTTTCTTGATTTTGTTGTTGCAGTCGATTATTGCGGGTTATTCACTTCTGTTTCATTTATATAGTGCTAAATCACAACAGCAGCCGTCTCAAGGCGAAACTACAGCAATGAGTCATTTTACATCGTATCCTTGTTGATGTCTGAAGCATGATTTGGTTGCAGCTTCATTGATACCGGTGGGTTGTGTTGAATGTTTAGTTTTATTCTACCTTAGCTGAATTGAAAGCCTTCATCCAAACCTTCTCTGATGCCAAAATTTTTTTTTTCCTCTTTCCTTGTATTTACACGCACTGAATGTATTGATATCTACTTTTAAGACCTTTTCCAACACACCACACAGTCAGTTTTTATTAAAGCTGTGTCAGTTTGACTCTCAAGTAGTTCAAATAACGTATCTGAAAGGACCTGAATTCAGCAGCCTGTTCAGCCATAGTATCAAAAGCAAGAAGCAATGCAACAATGTAGATCTCACCTCTTTTCCTATAATTTATCTGGAAGGCCACAGAGGCTAACACATTGTCCGTGTGACCTAAAGTCTGCTCAGTTCCTCCAACCCTTATTCTCCTGATTTGCAATGTGCTGCTCACAGAGGCCATCAGAGGAGGGTTAAAACCTTTTTAGCTCCTCTTCCTCACACTTTCATATTTTTGGACTTCTTCATCATATCTGCCCCTGTGCTGGACATATGAGAGGCTGTGACGTTCAGGTGAAATGGTCGATTCCACTGCCATGGCTTTTGATGAGCAGAAGTACACCTGTCACATTGGAGGACTGCCTTGCTCGTGTCTTCTGTTTGAACGGGACTGCACAACCTGACATACAGTGAAGAAACTGTGCTACTGCAAGCTGCGTTCTTTGTATTATTTCACAAAGCAGTTACGACAAAATAGGTCTTTTTTTTTTCTTTTTTTTTCTTACCAGTATGTAGGATGCAGAATCAGCAGTTTGCATTACATTGCATTTGGGAGACTACACAATATGTACAGTATAGGGAGAAAATGTAAAAAATAAATCAATAAATAAAAATAACCAGGGAATTTTAAAAATAATAACCAGGAAACCAAAATGTGCCAGGAAAATATCCCCCATACCATTACACCACCAGCGACCTGAACCGTTGATACAAGGCAGGATGGAGCCCTGCTTTTATGTTGTTTACAACAAATTCGGACTCTACCATCTGAGTGCTGCAGCAGAAATTTAGACTCTGCAGACAAAGTAACATTTTTCCAGTCGTCTTCTGCTGTATCCCATTCTGCTTCACGGTTTTGTCATGTTAGGTGTTCAGAGATGCTCTTTTGCATACCTTGGTTGTGCAGTGGCTATTTGACTTACTGTTGCCCTCCCATCATCTCAAAGAAGTCTGGCCATTTTCTTCTAACCTCCGGCATCAATAAGGCATTTTCACCCACTGCCACTCACTGCGTATTTCCTCTTTTTCAGACCACTCTCTGTAACCCCTATAGACGGTTATGTGGGACATTCACAGAAGATTAGCAGTTTCTTGCCTGGCCAATTAGATATTTATGTTTGCAAGCAGCTGAACAGGTTTACCTAATAAAGTTGCTGTTGAGTGTATGTCTTCCAGCGAGTTTAATATTATGTAATATTACTAGCTTAACCAGAACATTTTCAGATGTGATATTGCCAGACTGAGTGAATCCAGCAGAAGTTACTTCAACACTTAAATGCATCTAAAATATGTCCAAACTTGATATTTCAGATTCAAGTTTGGACCAGAAAATGCTAGAAATGTTTGAATGCTAAGTGTAGCCATTATCTAATGGTAGCTAATTGCCCACTACGCCCCTCTGCTTTCTCTATGTATTGTCTCTTCAGTTGTTGAATAACCAAGAGAGTGTGCGATATTTCTGATTTCCCCACATTATATGATTTCCCACCTGGAATGGAGCAGCAACATTATTCTAGTAATAACATTTGAGCTTCCCTTTAGCGAGACCTCAGAGGCAAATGGCCGCCGTGTGAATGTGTTGAGTTCTGTTTACATTTTTAACTAATCTCTTCCTGCACTGTTCTATAGTATCCTGTTTCAACAGGAAATACACCAGATTGTAAGGGAAGCAGGCACGAGGACTTTAAAGTGTCATAGAAACACTTTAAAGTGCATCACCATGAAGGTGCTGTGCATCGTTAGCAGACGTTAACAAGTGGGAGACGCAGACCCGCACGCAAAGGGACGTGACGGTGCCAGGAAAATTTTTCATCTGTCAGAGGTTGATGATTTTTTTTTTTCTCTCTGTCTCCTGAGGCTTCTCATTCCTAATGTTGTTCCAGTTGAAAAGTGGTGGGAGTTGAAGATTGCA
>VOQK01013633.1:16436-30967 GCA_015052645.1 Benitochromis conjunctus
GGTTTTTTCTTTTTTTTTTTTTTTAAGAAAGAACAGTTGTTGCATTGTCTGCACGGCCTTCATTTTCAGTCAAGTTGTTTTTGGAGCGTGTTAGCTGACACACACATCAGCAAAGCTTCTCAATGTTTGCACGCTTGACTTACTGGATATTTGCTCAGCCCCTGGTATACTGCGTGGTTCTTCAGCATTTACTTTTCAGCATCGGTGGCAGAAAGGACGTAACATTAGTCATATGACCAGAGGTCCTGTGCCATATTGATATGCTCAGGTTTCCATATCAGTTATTTGGTTTTAAATATCAGACAAGCAAACTATCCAAGGTGTACCCTGCTGCTCACCCTATGACAGCTGGGCTCTAGCCCCTATGGCCCTGGACTGGATAAGTGGAAGTAAATGAATGGATGGATGTTAAAATGTGCTGAATTCACTTGCGTAGACATAACAGATCTTAGATATTCAATCTGTTGAGGCACTGTTGGAAATTTCCAGCAGCATGTTTTACCACTTTCTAACAAGTGAGTCTTCACACTCATTTGTCTCTTTCTGGATTTGCAGACTCCCACATGCAACCACTTTGGAATAATTATAAACAGTCTAAAGTAAAATGTTTATTTTTGTTCATCTTCAGACACGTATAAACCGAAGTGTTACACTTGGCCCAACAGCTGCCACATCTTCAGTTCCATGACCAACAAAAGCAAGCCTGTGCATTATGGTCTCTGTCATCCAAGGAGGCTTTTGGCCACACTGTGACTTATGAGTTGTTACAGAAGCCCCCCACAGTCTAAGTGACTGCAGCTAAGCGGTGCTGAGTGTGGGGCTTTACACCAGATTTGATTTGTCTTATTTGAGAGCACATTCTGCGGCGCTTTCCCACACAGAGCCAGTGTAAGTTTTGCTGCAGTTGCTTAGCAGCGCTTTTTTCGCCTCAGCAAAAACAATTCTGCAACCCCCTACATTGAGCCTCAAGTGCCCCAAACCCACATGCACAGCCCTGCATCGTGCTGCCTTAGCACAGGCCCAGGAGGCAGGCAGTTGACCTCGGTTATTACAGGGCTGTTTATGACCCAAGGATAGCAGCTGAGGGCCCCCGCTCGGTGAATCTGCCCGTCTTTCAGAATGCGGGCCCTGCTGTGCTGCTAATGGGCCCTATCCAACATACCCTTCACCCCCACCAGTCGCTCCTGACTGAAGATGTGGGTTACTACATCTTGTGATATCAGATCTCTTGTGCCGTGAATTCCTCCAGAGCCTGTAATGATTCCCATCATCAGCAGGGATGTGTGGTTGAGTGAGAGAAATCAAAAAGAAAAGAAAAAACAAAACTCAGGAAGCCCAGCAAGAGCAACAGTTTTACTTAATTTAAAAAAAAGGAAATCTTATCATCGCAAAGAGTGTGGCCAGGATGGCAAAACAACTTGTTGCACAGTTTGATAATAAAGGAAACATCTGCAACTGCCTCCTTCAGCTGCATCACATCACCGCAAACACGCTCAGAGACTCAAAAGGCTTCCATTAACACCGTGCCCTGCCTTCACACCTCTGCAATCATGTGTAATTGCAGTGCGAACTGTGTACGATTATGTAAAAGTTGCGCAACTGTCAGCTTCCATTACAAATAGCTATGATTGTTGACACTTTGGGACGCAGCTGTTCTTGTTCCCACACCGTAAGGTGGAGTAGGGGGATGTGTCAGACTCTGCTGATGTGACGAGAATTTCATTTAAAGCATTCTTGCATCCATAAATTGTGTTACCAGAGCTGCTCCCTCTGTTAAAAGTTGCCTGCCACTGTTGGTGTTTTAACTTAGAGGACTTTTGCCTTTTTTTTTCAGATTGCCGTGTGGGCCAACAATGGAGATGCAGTGTTCATCAGGGAATTCACGCTGATTCGGCGAGATCACCTTGCTGAAGAGCCTCTGCATGATGGCAGCCAGAAACCAGAAGACCCCGTAAGTTTAAAAGCTCCACCATTCATCTATATTAGCAAAAACCTAATCCATATAGCACATTTTATTGCAGGTGAAAGCACAATGTGCCACGCAAAGCATTAGCACGGCATAAAAGGTAAAAGCAACTTCCCGTAACATGTGTGGAGACCCAGGGAATAACCAAGGCAGCCTCTTCCAGATGACCTAAGAGGGTTCTAGCTGGTTATTACCGAATTCCCACATTCCTGCTTTTTAATTTCAAACATAAACTTCAAAAATCCAATTCTCCTTCCCTTAGAACTTGCATTTAAATAAATCGAGATGTCAGATAAAACTAAAACAGCCAATAAATCTATCGCAGTGTGTTTACATAACACTCCGCAGCAGAGGAGTGAAAAATCATCTATGTTACACCTCAGTAATGAATGCAAGTGAATGATGATTGTGAGACCTTGGGAAAGGAGGTGTAATCTGACTGCAGGCTGACCCAGCTTGATGCAAAACAGGGCAGCACACGCAAACACACTAACACTTGTTCGAGGGCGGGGTGCCCCTTTTTTGCATCGCATTCCTCGCGCTCTGTCGTCGCCTTTGATGACACACGATTCCTGCCTGTGGCAGCTTTTGTCAGCCGATCTCTCTCCCAGATGTTTTATCTAACCGGTCGGGGAGGGAGGGATGAAGGTGTCAAACTGCTGTTGTCACAGGCATTGATGTGTGGCTCGCCTGTATCTTCATCCTCAGTGATGGGATTAGTCCTGGCGTGATTTCAGAGCAATCTTTTAAAAGCGATTGAAGGCTTTTTAACGATATTAGCGCTAAGAGTTAGCTCAAGGTGAGTTTTAACGTTGCGCTTTTGTATTTTCTTTGAGGACGTTTTGTCGTTGACGTGACTTTACTCACGTTTTTCTGGTTTATGTGTCTCTGTGATCACTGCAGTAAGGTGAAAGTCCTTCAGACACGCGTTTCCACGCCTCGGTAAATAACCATCTGACCTTAACATATTGAATATTCACCAGCCTTCAACAGATGCTCACCACTAATCAAAGAGAGCGACATTTCCTTTGAAATAAAAGATCTGCTTGAACTCGCCATCGTGCTTTCAAGCAGGATCATGAGGACTCATTTGACAACTTGCATGTGCTGGATAGCCTTACAGATCTGTGAAGGGCAAAGGTCATTTTGAGTTTTGGGAGGGTTCTGACCACGCCTTCTTTGTAATGTTCACGTGAACTTCAGATACCACCTGCCCTTAAATGATTTACATTTGGTCTGTCTTTGCTCTTTTATATGCCGGAGAATTATTTAACGGGAAAAAGAGACTATAAGGAGTCAAGAATTCAGTTGCCATTAAACATGTTTACAGTGTAGTTAGAAACCACAAACTGCTATCTTTACAGCGTTTGGATTTCATGGTGAAACCAAACAGCAGCGTGATTTATGAAGCACTGACCTCGAGCAAATGTTTGAATTTGCATGAACCGCTTTTTAAATGATTTTCAAGCCAAACATCATACAAAGAGTATTTATGTAACCACTCTAACATACTGTATTCATGCCATCCCAGCCTCAGCTGCTCTTTATATGCTTCATTACAATGACTTTTGTTACATTCAGCACACAGGTGCTTTGGTAGTGATAGCCTCACATTTACTGTAAATAGATAGAGTGACTTAACTCCGTGGGAAAAGTGCTTCTGCCTTTTTTTAGATCTGCATGATTGAAAGCTGCATTTTAATCTTTAAAATCTGATCACAGACCAGTAGAAATGAAGTTGTCACCATCTAGAAGGTCTTTTATGGAACATTCAAGGCCAAAGCAGACTTTACCACCAGTTAACCTGTATGTATAAAATCTACAAAGATTTTAGTTTTACTTGCTCAACTGAATAGCAGGACAGAAATAGAGGATTTCTGAAACTGAGTGGCGTTACAAATGCTGTGTTTTGCTGTATTTATGATGCTAATATGTCTTCAGATGAGGAGCCCACAGACTCCCAGGAGCCATACTTGTGATTCCTTTCAGCACTCAGCTGTTTTCAGTCTCTGTGTGCTTGTGGCGCTGTTCTATGTTGGATCTAGGTTCAATATTAAGGTTGACTCAACGCCAAGATAAATGCAGCTTAATTAGCAAGTGACCCAGGAGGCAGATCTCCTCTAAAGTATATTCCCTTTCTCTCTCGTTTAACTTTCATGACTATATGCCAGGGCTGGTCGGTGGGCAATAAGACTGACCTCCCCAGCACCCTTTACTCTATCCCCCAAGAGAACCGCAGATGAATTGTTCTCTCCAAAGGAAAGTGTTTTTCCTGGCAGCCTCAGCGTGATCTACTTCAATGGAATCGCGCTGTCTTGTGCAGCTGAGGTCTAACATACCTTTGTTAATTAACCCATATTCATTATATGATGGCATGCGCTTACTGTAGCACTGTCAGCATTCATAAACATATATTAAGTAAATTTATGGGATTGAGAAGCTCCTGATTCAAAGTGTGCAGGGGGTGGCTGAAATGTTGTCTGAGAAAGATTTTTTCTTGGTAATGAGACTGAATGAGTGAGAATGTGAAGATAAACAGAAAATCTGCTCATAAATCTAGCACTGGCTAGTCCCACTCTTTGCTTGGCCACGAATGTTTTTATTTCCCCTGTGTGCTCCTTTGATCTGCTGAGGTTTAAAGAGCTGCGGCTCACTAAAATCCTATCACTAAAAACTTATCATTTTTACCTAATTTATACAAAAAAGTAAAACACAAATAAATAACGTAAATCCTGTTTAACTGCAAATAATTTTAACATATCAAATTTTGAAACATTCAGTCATCTACCTTCACAGTATCGTCAATACGTTGTCTGGCTTTACGCAGGGAAAAGGCCTAACCATCAGGAACACCTGCTAAAACCATCATCAGCAAACACACTTTCCAAATTAATAAAAATTAAACAGGATTAGTATTGTATTTATTTTGTTTTCCTTGTTTTCTCTGGACTCCAGTGTGCACTTAATAAAACAGAATTGGTGATATCACGGGGCTTCGTTAGTGCACATGGCATGTGTAGCATGCACCTCTCTGAAAGCATTATTGATGCTGAGCAGTACATGCATGCTTTGAAGTAGCATTTGGCTAATACAATAAGCGATGCTTATTTTAGCAAGATTAAACCAAGCCACACTCATAATTGCACACAAGTGCTTAATTGACCCGCCTTCAGTTCAGATCTGCCACACGCCGAAAGCATTTAGTGCATTGAGGATTTGGTATGTTTTTTGTCTTGTTTGGGGGAGAGAGCGAGAGAGAGCACACGGTTTTCTCTTTAGCCGCTGTGTCTAGACACCAAATACGATCAGCTTGTCAGCAGGCAACTTTAAAGTAGATTACTGAAAGCTGATCCCTCTGTTAGTATGTGCGTGTGTTTGTGTGCAAATGTCACCTCATACTTTGTTTGTGTGTTAGTGAAGTTCTGGCTGGCAGAGTGTCTTTACTATAAGTTTATCTGCATGAAAGCACAGGACAAGCTGAATATGCGGCACACGGCATATTAGCTCCTAACTCGGCAACTGTGGATAACATGTCAGCAAAGGTTGCCGGTTTACATGTCAGGACAGCACTCGGTGCTTTACACTACAAGTCATGTTTACCCACGCATCTTCATTTTCTGCGCTTCGTCTGGCTCACGTCCACAGACACTTGAGTGTCACTGATTCATCTTAAATGCATGCCTTTGGACTCTGGAATGAAGACAGAGTACCTGGAAATAACCCCGGCTGACACAGGGAGATCCGGGAAACTACATACAGAAATGAGATTTTGAACCCATACCTCCCAAAAATATCCATACCAGAGGAAATTGAAGTGCACTGCACACACAATTCATACTGAAGAAGAGCAGTAGTGCCTTACAAAAAGTAAACAAAGAATAACCTTTTCCACACAAGACATTTTTAATTGTCATAACAAGAAATGCACAGACCAACTGACCCAGCCCATTGCCCTGGTGTTATCAATAATGGCTTACTGGGACACTTAGTGGAACTGAGCAGTCGTTTAGTTTCTTCTCTTTTTGCTGTTGTGACAAATCAAACTGTTTGTTTGCCTTGTAAACTGTTTTCCTTGTATTGGTGGGTTGTGATGCACTCATTGCTTGATCAAATTTTAAGTTAAATGTCTCTTCCTGTCTGCCCTCAATCTATCTCGCTTCATCACACGCCAAGAAATTCAGGCCTTAATGTCTTTACATGCTCAATTGCACCTCAGGCAGCATTTGTCAGGGTTGTTTTTTTCCCCACTTTTTGAGAAGCTTCAGCGTGAACAGGAGTTGGAGCGGTTCCGCCTTTTGGCAGGGTATCGGGGGTCGCAGTAATTGGGGTTGGGCTTGTTGGGCCAAGGGCCAGTCTGGGTGGTACGCACGGAGAGCGCTCAGTGGCTGTGGCAGCAGCAGCAGCTTACAGAAAGAGTAACCCATTGCTCAGCTGCACGCTGACTTGGCAGCTGTGTTTTACATGTTGTGCCAGGTGGAAAGGGCAACAGTCTTGCACAATTAAACACTTCATTTGTCTTCATTAATGCGAGAATTGGCTGACAGAGAGGGTGTTTACGTTCAAGGTTTTTTGACTTCACTGTCAAGTTAAATGTGATCAGGAATTTCTGAGCTTTTGATGTGATGAAATTTACTTAAATTGAGCCAATGCATATAACAATGCCCATAACCTTCCAAACCTCCAGGTAATATCTCCTGCACATGAGCATGGAACCCTGTTTCAAGTGCTGCTGGGATGATGCATTATTTTGTCAGTCAGGGTAAGCACCCTCAGCACGCATATGAAAAGGATCACTATAAATCATCTTAAAATAGGTGACTAACGTTGTATTTTTCATAAAGTATGACCTTCTCAGTGGTGCTTTTGTGGAAAGCACTCACCCACCTCACTTTTCATGTGGAAACACAAACTACCTGGTGTTACCAAAGTGGTATGGGAACACCACCATAGTCAAACTATGTCTGATAAGTCTAAATTAATGCATTTGGCAGTTAGACCCATCATGGCAGAACGCAATCCCAGCGGGGGTAGGGGAGAACCCCCACAGTGTAGATGCTGGTGGTGGTGAAGAGTAAGACTGAGGCTTGGGTGGAGCTCTGAGTGACTTGAGTGAGGCAGAGATGCGAAGGAAGAGGGTGGCATGAATGAGAGTCTAAAAGGAAGAATGACAGAGCACTGAGATTTAAACCACAGAGAGTGGAGGCTGATTGGCTCAAATAAGCCGGGGGAGAAGATGATTGGACTAAAGTAATGATGTCAGTATTGAAATTGACAGACTAGCAGCTGAACATCTAGGAAAGCCGGCAGATGAGTGATTCCAGATCTTCCTTATTGAACTTAAGCATAAGCTTTATTAATATAAAACTGTACTGTATATTAGGCTAACGTTCATGCACTTGACCCAATTCAGCT
This sequence comes from Benitochromis conjunctus, assembly GCA_015052645.1. Lineage (NCBI taxonomy): Eukaryota > Metazoa > Chordata > Actinopteri > Cichliformes > Cichlidae > Benitochromis > Benitochromis conjunctus. Next base: position 23,815 of record VOQK01013633.1, read on the forward strand.
GACTGATTTTTCTCAGTTTAGAATAAAAATCTGTCCAGTGAGTGCTGTTTGGTATACTAACGATAAGCAAGTCAACGCCATGGGCAGAGTTAATGCCAAGGTCAAGTGTTTTCACTTCGCCAGCTCCGCTCTGAAATCCCCGGCACAACCAGCATGTTGAAATGGCTCTGGAGTGTCAACTTTAAAATCACCTCAGAGTTAGGCGGACACGACGCGTTCTACCAACCGGTTATGGAAAACCTGCCTAATGCAGTTAGGACAGAAGCAACGTCAGACTAAAGATGGAAGCGAGTTTGATAAGTTGACAGCTACTTCTGACATCAGGCTGCTAACATTAAGTTATGACTCGCACAAGGATACGTAATGGCTTTGGCAGTTATCTTTTAACTTTTCATTTTACTGCACTTAGTGATTACACTTTCTAAACACTTAAATGTTTGCGCGAGCCCACTCGCTGCCCAGAAACTCACCGGTTTATGTCCCTGTCAATTTTAATATGCACATTGTAAAAGTATGTATAGGTTGTTACTGCCAAAATGAAATTTCCTCCATCTTTTCACCTAAGTGAAGTCTCACTGGATGAAGAGGATGTCGTATGTCAGCTACGCAGTTCCCACAGAAAAACTGCTGAATTTTCAGAGTGCTTTGCTGGGATGTTCTCGATTTGTACAAACAAGCAACAAATCTCCAAGGACACCCCCATCCCCACCCCATTTTTTTCATTTCTTACACTCGGACACACTAAACTGATATTTTTAACATTTGCATCTTTTTATTGACTTAAACTGAGTTATTTCTCTACATGCAGCAAATCCGAAGAGCAGAAGATGCAGACAGCAGGTTTTCTTGCACAGCTTCCTCGTCCGTATGCAAGCCCTAATGAAAAGCACGCTGTGTTTCACCACTCCGTTGTGAAATAATTCTCTCATATTTCTTCATTATTAGACACGCTGTTAGAAAAATCAGCTCCTCTGGATCTGTCCACGTTGCATGCGATTGACTATTTATCAAAAACACTGCCCCGATGTGAAGCAGCCCATGCTCGAGTTGGATTGGAAAAACCTGGATTTCAAACAGTGAGTAAATAACTACTGTTGTGAGTCCAGTTAGCCATAAATGTAAATGTTTGTTTTCACATAGCTGGGAGTCCGAAAGAGACCTCGACTTTGTTGAAATTTGTTTGTGACAAGCCAGAGGAATGCTTTTTTTTCTTTTCTTTTAATACTAGAGGTGATTTTCTTTAAAACAAGAGAAAGGACCAAGAAGAAAGCAGTGAGTTACAAGCCATGTGCCTTCTGGACTTGTACGCTTTTGGCTGGCTGACTGGTGTTTGGCACTTGCGAGGGTTGTTTGGAGGCTTGAAAGTGCTGAGTGCTGGTGAATGTGGTGTAAAGCCACGTGGCTTTGGATGAGGGATCTTTCTCTCACCCCTGTGTTTGTTCCATCAGCATATGTGTTCAGTAAATCCTTGGCCCGAGCCGTGCCACATCGAATGTCTCCCCCGTGCTTGATGTGGTCTCACATCCGTGCGCTGTGGGTACTGGAGTTGTGCTGCTGAGGTAATACCACCAGGGACAAGACCTCACCACAACACCCACATAACAAATGTGGGTGTGTGGGACTGCATGCAGCCAGTGGCGTGTCTGTTGCTGGCTACTGATGCACGCACACTCCCATCTGGGGAGACTCTTGCGCGGCGTACCCTCGTGTAGTCCCGTAGCTTGCATGCTGACATGTGCATATGCGTTATGAGGGATCCATGTGTTTGTGATTTCGGCGCCTTTTAGCGTTCAGCACTAACACACAGAACTGTGTCTTTGATTAATGGGAAAATCTTCCCTTTCTTACTAAGCTTTCACCCCCCCCCACGCTCGTCTCTCCTCACCCTATGCGCAGTATCTGCTCCTCGTTGGCGTGTGAAGGCACGCACACATTTTCTGGACGAGTGATTGATTTCTAATTGTTTACATTTCAGGTTGCACTCTCTCCTGCAGATGTTTGTATTCTTCTCCACATTCAGTGTGCATTTACGCAGGCATGCACAGACACAAACAGAAACACTCATACAATAGGGACGTGTTGATGCCAACGAGTTTCATCCAGGAATTTTTGGATGTCTTAACTCGGGTTTTTGGCACCCCGTGTGCTAATTGTCTCCAAGTGGAGGTGATTGTTACGATTAGGCCTTTAATTTTCTGGCTTTGGATGTGTGTTTGGGCGTGTGGGCGAGATTATTAAAAGCCGTTGCCATGAATGTGGTTTCATTCTGTTTAAATAGGAGTGTAATAAGCCAAATTACATTTTTACCACAGTTTTCAAATTTAGGGTGTTTTAGCCAAGTAAGGACATGGTAGTTCTTCTTCTGGATGTGAATTCTTCACCGTAAATCTTGCTGCTGTTAAATAAAACTGTCTCTGGGACAAGTTGTTTTTCACCTTGTGGTTCTTGACTTGAAATAAACTGACTTACTAAATGGCAGTTACTAACTGGAATAACTGTAGTAGCACTCCAATGTAAGCTTCTGTATGAGTTGCTTATAGTGGGCACTTGGCTCAGTCAGTCTGCTGTATGTAGCCAATCTCCAGTGTAAGCAATAGTGTTAACCTGAGTTGCAGCAGTAATTACTTGCTGCTGAAGGATCCCTGCCACCTATGTAGCAGAGTTTACCTTAAGAAGTGGGAAACCTGCAACCCAAAGCCTATCCCTGTCCTTAATGTGGGCTCTAATTGCTCTTTGTGTTGGTTGGTGGACATGTGCAATAAAGCAGGAGAACAAACATACATATCTCACAATTTTCCACTCTGGAAAAGCCGTGTCCCCTTCTGGTTCTCATAGGACTGCCAGCACAGCTGGGTGGATTACTGGAATTGCATACTGCGATTTAAAGTCCACAGGTTGGATAGTCATAACAAACTGTAGAGAGGTCTGTAAATTGAATCAAACAACATTTGATTGTGATCTTTACCATCGTCAAGTAGTTACAGACTGCACAGAGCCATAAAGTAGCAGCTGTTGGATAAGAATCCCTTGGTGTGATGTGACGTTCAAATAAACCCTCATTCAGTGTGTTTTCTGCTTTTATGTAAGTAAGTTGAATTTAGCCAAAAGAAACACAAGTTAAGATTGAGATAAAACTCTCTCCAGAATGCGAAATTATCGCAAAAATATTTTGTTTCATTGTTTTTTTAAAGCTGCTCACATGTTGGCCTAAAATGTGACCGAAACATGTTGGTTTCAGTAGTAAGGTGCAACAAAAGAAAGAAATGCTCTCTATTTACGGTTCGTGTTTCTCTACCGCCTAGTTGTTAGTTAGTGAGTGTGTGTGTACAAATCAGTGTCTTCCAGTTCTTCTGGTTCATGCTGAGAACCAATAACTGCGAACTGGTGTAAGTACCATAAACTACAGGCACTGGTGGTAATTTGCTTGTGTGCACAAGGAGGTTTTTGTGCACCATCGTATTCCACTTTGACTATAAAAAGAGACCGCAAACAACCTCATGCAACCACTCAAACCAACGAATCAGGCATTACATGTTCTTCACTAGCAACCCTTGGTTACTGGGCGTCACTGACTGGTCTCTTTGGTTGCATGAACGGGGGGCTAGAAATTGATTTCACAGCAGCTACCAGCAGCCACTCGTAGCTGGTCAGTGAATACTCAGTTTTTCCAAGTGGTTAAAAACTGGTCTCTACCAGTGTGACGGAGGCCACACAGGGGGCTAAACAGCAACGATGCAGATCAAAATCTATGAAAAACAGTGGTAACAGAGGTATTTTCCTTTTTTAATTACATTTTTTTCTAAATCTAAGCTAAATTAATTCAGTATAATTCATCAGAAGTCTCTATAGTAGAGATTTTTCTTTCTGATGTGGTGTCCTATGCAGTACACCACAATATATCAGTCAAATACAGCATTTAACAGAAAGAGGAGTGTCTGTTCTTTTTAAAAACATACTGAGATTTCTAAATGCATAGCTATACCACCCAAGGTGCAATTAATAGTGATTTATAAAGGATCGTGTGATCCGTCTTCCTTGTGAGCTTGTTAAACACATCTTATATTACACCAAGTCAATCACAATCGAGTGCAGCAATAGTTTTAACAAAAAGGGGCCTGGATTTGCTCAGGCATTTTTCAGCTTTTGTAGTATTGTCTTTCACCTTATGGTTAAGTTGCTTTAAATAACAAAGCCTTTGTTTCCAAAATGTAATTTAAATGCAGTTTTTCTGCAGGGCAAAAAGCCCTGAGGCTTGTCTCTACATAAGTTACATATCCATGAGAGATTTTACGCTTCTCAACTTGACTTCTTTGGCTGGAGGACTTAAAGCGTAATGGACATCGGTTTTGGTCCTAAACTCGGTGGTCTCCCTCTGGTTCATGCTGAGAACCAATAACTGCGAACTGGTGTAAGTACCATAAGTACCATAAGCCTAAACATGGGAAAATCGGGACCATCCAGTATATGTGTGTAGCCCTTCAAACACATTCAGGCGCTCACAGAGTTTTTGCTCTCAGGGAGCGCTGCGAGAGAACGTAATCTGTTCACAAACCACAAAATTGAAAAATGACCCTGACACTCTTCCAAGCTGAAAAGTGAACAATGCTTGCAACACAAGAAGGCATGGTTTAAACCAAACCTTTATACAACACAGAGGTAAGCCTTTAACGTCAAATAAACACAGTTTAAGGATCCCCTCTCCTTCAGATGCTCTCACACTTGCACACACCTTAAATACGAGTCAGGCATAAAGCAGTGGAGACTCAAAGTTTGCTCGTGTGTGAAATGTGTCTTCTTGAAAAAAGGCCTTCAGAGCATATTAATAACAACACTTGCATACAAGCTGTAAATTATTATTCTCATAGTCTTTGAATTCTAGGTGTATAAGTGATATAGATGCAGAAGAGCAACGCTCTTCAGCTGGCACATTAGTATACATGCGTGGCAGATTCAAGGAATTGCTGTGCAGAAACTGCCCCGCTCAGGTCCCAGGAGGACCAATTAAGTTATATTTGTACCTCTGATATCTTATTTATCCTCCCATTGCGCGGGTCAGATGACAGTTAGAGATATATCTGTTCTCACGTGTGATGGGGTTAGATATCTCTAACTGTCACATCTATTTTTTTTTTTTTTCAGTTTTCTGGTTAGGCCTCGTTTCAAGCTTAAAACTATAATTGAATCTTTATTAACCTGTGCTTGTGCACTTCTCTGGGACCTCAGCCAAACAAATTCAGAATGGGACAAATATAGTTGACTGTTAAGATACTGAAAAAGTACAGGATCGTGCATGCCAGTTTTCACTCTACACCTGATGGGGGTTGACAGTGTCTGGTTGATGAGTGTAGTAGTACACTTCCTTTTCAAAAAGTGAATGGTTGATGGGGTCTTTTAGTCACACATAAATTTTTCTGCACGTAAACGCACAATCAGTCCCATATTTCGCTTCTACTTATTTCTATAAACATCATCTTCCACCTCTGTTTTTTTCTCAGCGTGATTAAGTGCATCAGTTTGCCAACATGAACAATAGGGTATCATGGGCATGTGCTAGTGATATGTGCAATAAACAGTGGGGTGCAATAAAGTGTCACAGCGTGTGCCGTGTGATGTGAGAGAGCAGGGTTGAAATAAAATGCTGACAGATGATTCTCTGCGAGACAGATGTGTGCCGCTGTCGAGAGTTGTTGCATGCGGTATAAAGATTTCCTGTATCTGTCCTTGTGGCAGCGGACCTCCTTCTCTGACACACTGATTCAGATACAGGAACTCTTTCATAGCGCATGCAATAACTCTCTGCAGCGTGTCCAGGAAGAGGTGCAGAGGGTGGTGAGCATGATGAATAGGCAAGTTTGTTCGGTGACCTTCTCTCCGCTACAGCTTCAAAAGTGTCCAGTTTGCAGCCAATCACAGAGCCAGCCATCCTGCTCGGTTTATTCAGTCTGTTGGTGTCTCCAGCTCCGATGCTGTCCCCCCAGCAGAAAACAGTAAACTGCACTGCACTCACAACAAGTGAGTGATAGAAAAACTGAACATGTTGAAGAATCTCAGCTTCCTTAGGAAATGGAGCCCGCCGATCCCTTTCTTGTACACATCCTCTGTGTCGGCTTTCCTGTTCAGCCTGTTGTAGATGTGGACGCCCATGGTACATGAGCATCCTGTCCCAGGACAGACACGGGTTATATAGCATCTGAGTCTTAAGCGCTTAAATTGAAGGCAACTGGACTTCTTTTTAGGTTCAGGAAGTCGATCGTGATCTCTCCGTTCCAACTCACGTTCAGAAGCAGATGATTTCTCCCAGATTATTCCACAAAACACAGTAAGATAGTTGAAGCCAATACGCAACGCAAAAGTGATTTTAAAAGAACACAATTTTAGGTGTGTGTATGTGTTGTTGTTGTATCCTGATCACAATAAAGAACCAGTCAAATTTGGGGCATTGGCTAGAGCTCCCTGGTTTTGCTCATGCATTTTTCTTTTTCATCAGACATCATACAGAAATGACAGGAATTTCAGATCCTTTTGGAAGTAGAAATAAAACAGCACATACACATATATATAAAAATATATTTATAAAAATGCCCATATGTAGAATATAATAGAATAGACCTTTATCGTCATTGTACTGTACATGTACAACGAAATTGTTGTCAATGAAATTGACAATGAAAACATATCCCTTGTATCGAGCAGGATCTATTGCTTGAGGCAAATTGTAGCCTTCCCACAACAGACATGAAGATTGCCTGGATCCCCTTTTTTTTCCTTTCTAAATCCCGAACTAAATCTTAGTGAAAGGTGACCCAGCGGAATATTGAAGCTTCCAGATTTATGACCCCATAGTGAACGATGACGGTCTTGTGATGAAAACATTGCCTGGAGGCCTCAGGCTGAGAGCCAGGTGGCTAGTTGACTAAAGACAACCATTTGGTTTGGTGTTACATTGTCCCCCAATCAAACGTCTGCATTGTCTTGCTACACGTGTGTCTGAGGAGGGGGGCGCGAGGAGGAAAAGTCAGTCTTGATTTATGATATTAATCTTCTTCTTGCTGCAGAGCCAAATGTGAAAATCTGCAGAACAATATAAAGCCATCAGTCATTTGATCACTGATGAAATCATTAATATTGCACGGAAAGCAGGCAAGATCTCATC
>VOQK01013650.1:10740-25657 GCA_015052645.1 Benitochromis conjunctus
TGTAACTTACAACTTTTATTACCATTTAATCTGCACATTGTCATGCTGCACTCGACTGCCAGTTTGTTGTTGGTTTTTTTTTTTCAGTTTTAAGTAAACCAAGCACACAACAGTGTTGCAATAAATCCTTCCCCCTGCAAATGTTTTTATTCAGAGTTTTTTCCTCGACCGCATTGTGATTTTGGGAGCCTGCAGTTTGTGGTGCAGTGGAGTTTGTATTGTGTTACACTACACATCAGGTGCTACATCAGGACTGCTTGTCCATCTGAATCAGAGCGAGGAGGCTAAATAACAGTAGCGTGTGCACATAAACCAATAAAGCACCACAAATTACATCTTCCATACGAGTCATAAAGTTGTCAGATGCCTTCAGGACATTACATTTACTATCACATGATCCAAAGTAAGGCAACAAACTTTTATAATTCAGAATCTGGAGCCTTTCTTTTTAAAAAAGAAAGCTGCAGTGAGTCATGTAACTGAGTTAATTACACAAATAAGTCTCTTCAGATAAATGTTGCATATACAGAGGGCTTGATTCACAGGACGGGGGGGAATCCCTTCAGCAGATTTATGTGTATACAAACACTGCAGCACCACACGAGAAGATTTAATAAATCTTCTCGTGAATTTCTGTGTGTGTGTGTGTTTGGCACGTGTTACATAAGTCAGCTGCACAGGTCTTAATGCTGCATTGAGAATATAGCTGAATCAAATCCCCTCCTCTGAGAGGCCAGCATGTGCGTGTGTGTGTGTGTGTGTGTGTGTGTGTGTGTGTGTGGATTGATACATATCTGAGCAGACGGACGGGTGGCTATAAGCTGCTTAACCCTGCGCTGACTCGGGTTCATGCAATTTCTCTGCTCCTTAACACGCGACAGAAGCACTGATCACCGTTTCTCTGTTGGTGAAATGATTTCCGTTACTGAGGAACTTCAAAAGTAACATGACGTCAGCACAGAAAGGCGGGTTCAGCTGAGCTCAGAAATCTTTGTTATAAGTGAGAAACACTAACATGTTTTCCACCCATGTGGAGGAATCTTAACCTCTGAAGTAATTTGTTCATTAGAAACAAAGGCACGTGTCTTGGTTATATTTGCGACACTGATGCTGTATGAAAAACTGCTAATAAATAAAATGACATTTTCGGACATTTTAGGAGACGTAAACTCCTTCTCCACTACAGGTTTCAGTGCATATCTCTGCAGTTATTCCCAGAAACGTCACTTGTTTGATCGTTATCACCCTTCTAGCAGCTGCGATTGGTGTCAAGCAGGTGACAGGTGCATTCCTTCCTAATCCAATTTCCCTCCACCCTCCGGCCACCCCAGCAGTCCTCATGGTGGAGTCGGTGGAGGAAGCATCCCGCTCAAAATGAAAGGCCTGATATTCTGTGTTTTTGCCATCATGATGCTCACACCTGCTCAAGGTAAGCTGACAGAGTACATGAGTTTATAGCAGGTGTTATTTTAGTGCTCTAATGCTTTTTTAAGGGTATTTTCTTTGTATTTCACTTAAGAGTCCATCAGCTGAACCTAAAAAGTATTTGTATTTTTGGACGATAGCTTGTCAGATCAGATTCTCGCTGGCTTTAACAACTGCATTTATTTATATCACATCAATAATGTTTGAGTTGTTAAATTGCATGATTAACATCACCTAATAAGCTGTCCTGCAATACATTTGGGCTGTAACTAAAAAGTATTTTCATTGCTGATTAATCTGCACATTATCTTATTACTAAATAAATTGATCAGGCTGATAAAGCATCAACGAAACTGCCTCAGATTCCCATAGTGTAAGACGACTGCTTCAACTGGTGGAAAACTGAGATGTATTCAGTCTGCTGCAGTGTAAGGCAAGATAGAAATACAAATGTTTGGGACTTTGCTTCATAAAAGTCGCAGCTCTACATTAAATCCTCCCATCATGAAGACTTTAGTGACCAACCTTTGTTAATACTGATATAGAGAGGTTCAGACAGATGAGACCTAAGGAGACCCACTGCACAATGCAACAGCATGAGAGTTTGGTTAAAATCCTCCAGAATTACCTTCAAGTGAAACCATGACCTCAAAAAAGTCTATTATAAAATGCACTAAGGAAAAACTTATTATAGGGCTGTGTTACACCGTATTAGACAGGGTTTACCCCATAAACTGTTGAATAAGAGTGGACTTTGGACCTTAGGTTATAAAAAGTAAGCCTCATAATGACCCCCCACCTCGGTACTCTTTTGTTTTGCTCGTTCACCTGAGCTGGCACCGGGTTAACAAGATGACAGGGGATAAGGATTGTCTCACCAAAATGCATCCGATTACTCTGAGGAAGAGATTAGTCCCTTTTGCCGACAGCAGCCAATCGCAGCACTAAAGTCAGCCATTTGGCAACCAGAGCTCCCTATATCACGATACGCTGTTGTCTCCTAAAAGGTGATCTTTAGAGTAAAACGGCACACTGATGATAAACTTATTAACAATTTTCAGTTTTGTTTTATGGAAAATCTTGTAAAACTAGTGGCATGATTCTGAGGGCTTGAGGAGTACATCACAGTAGGAATAACTGAGGTATTGTCCCCCGCCTGCATTATGTTCCCCTGCTGAAGTTTTCCATTAATCCCAGTATCTGTGCGGTTAATACAAACATGATGCTGCCCTATGACTTGGAGCACTCCCTGAATAACGCACTCAAAGAAACAAATTCCAGACTGCTGCAGAATAAACAAAGCATTTCTGAGATGCTCAAGTGCTCAGCAGTTTGCTAGCTATGAGTTTGGCTTGATGTCCTGTAACAGTGCTGCAGTACTTCACACATCCAGCAACCCTGAATATTAATGTGTCCAAAAGGCTATTACATAAAATCTGAGTAACCCAAAGTATTTCATTAACTTTAGCCTTATAACTTTATAACTTCTTTTTTTTTTTTGTTCTTAGCTGTATTTGAGTTTTTCTCTTGATTGTTACCTGATTATGTTCAGTGTCATGGTTACCAGATTTACCAGTGGGGCTTATCTGCTTATACAAATTTAAATAAAGGATAATAAATGTGCATTTCCTGTATCAACCACATTCATAGACCTTTGGGGATGACCTCGTGATTAACAATGGTTTGTTTTTGGCATGTAATTAATGTCTTTGCATTTTTCTGTTATTTTTGATTGTTTTAAAATGTGTTTAAACTTGAATAAATTTAACCCAAATTTTAAAATGTATATATTTTTATTATTAACCCCTGATGATTTTTCAATGGTGGGAGGCCAAAATATTTTACATGCAGGAAAAACCCTGTTCATCTTTGTCAACTGTCCCCATAATGGACACATTTCCCTGTTAAGTTGTTCAGAAGAATCTCCTTTAGCAGCACATTCAGTAAAAATCACTGTGGGTTCAGTGTTATTCTTTGGGCTTAGGTGAGGAAAAGGAGCAGTTAGAGCAGCTCATGGAGTCAGTGGCATTCGAAGCAGAGGAGGAGCATCTGGAGTGCTTCCGCTGTGATTTAGGCTTCTGGGATGCTTGCTACACGACTGAAACCAAATGCAATCTTGGGGAGCGCTGCTACACAGGCCGGGGGAGGGCAGGTGTGTGTTTACCAAATAATATACAATAAATACGAGAAATGATAAGAAGGTTATTGGCTATAAAATACACACTGATCATGGCTCTATGCTACTGCCCTGTCTCCCCAGCTGATGCTTTGGATATAAAAATGCTGGGGTGTACCCAGGCAGAAGAGTGTGAGGTGGAGACGACCTTTGAGATCTTTCCAAACAACACCATCTTTGCGATGACCAAACACTGTTGCGACACGCCCTTCTGCAACTCAGCAAGCAAACTTTCCATCTGCACACTGATGTATTTCGCTGTGGCTTTAACTACCTGGTTTACTGAAGAATCAGCGTCATCATAATAAACTAGCACTTGTTTATTATTTACTACAGACTGTGTGAAGTGATGCTGAAAGGACTTCAACCATATGGTGAAGCAAAACCGCCAGATTTACAGAACTTTTTTATGAACGACTAAGAAGACGTTGGAAAATTATAGCATAAAAGATGATTTATTATATATTATAGCAACTGTTTGGTGTTACATTTCATATTTTTGAAGTGTGAATATGGTACTTAAACATAAAAAACTGTGCTGTTTTTTTGTTTTGTCTTTTTTTGCTACAACATAAGTTTCAGTGTTCTAACCCGGCGTTCTTCCAACACCAACCCAAAACATTTAGGAATGAATGAACGGACTGACCACGCGGTACAGAAGCATGTTTGCAGCAAAGCCTGAAGCATTCAGCTGGGGTTCAGCAGATCTCCAGCAGAGGGCAGGAGCTCTTCCTTCAAGAACCTCTGCACATCCAAATCTTTGTCCTCCAGGTTCAAGCTAAGGAACTTCTCCACAACAAACTGGCACCTGTTGCCCACAAACAGAAACATTTCACACACTGCTTTTAACTGTGTGTCACTTTGTGCTGCTTAAGTTTAGCAAACCTCTTTGTCTGTTCTTCCAAGGATACTTTTTCAGTGCGTTTGATGGGCCTTCCTGCCCTGTACAGCTCAGACACCTTAACAAACACAAAAATCAGTCAGTCTGTCAGCCTATTTCTGTATGTGTGTGTGTGTGTGTGTTTACCTCCACTGCTCTCTGTACAAGGGAAGTTGGCAGGCCTGCCAGTGTAGCAATGTTGGCAGCATAGCTGGACTGGCAGATCCCTTCCTTCAGTTGGTACAAAAACACCAACTCATCTCCGTCCACTGCTGTCTCTAGGGTCTAACACACACAAACACGCATACCAGACGCACAGATACACACAAATGATTAGTCATACTTTTGAAATGGGGTAAAACAAATCTTATTACCTAATCGGTCATTTGGATGTTTCCGTTGCAAACATTTTTCTGTAGCACTTTAACATTTTTAAACTTTACAGTTAAAGGTTTTACAGTTTTACTTTAAAGTTTTTTTCAATCACTCTCAAAGTTTCTCAGTACCAGAAGAGACAGCAGGGCCGAGGATGGTAACAAACTCAGCTGCACCACACTGTGGAAGTTAGTAGCCACCAGAACGTGAGGAACATCCCCCAGGGCCTTCCTCAGCCAGTAAGAGATCGATGCCGCCAGCAAGGACAGTCCGTCCACCTGCACAGCAACAACTACGATTTAAGAATATTTTTAGTGACAGCGGGATGCTGTCAGGAAAAAAACGGACCTCAGTTTTAAATTTGTGGTTGAAAAAAGTCCACCCACCAGATGCCCTCCTTGCTCTTTGTTCAAGGTGTTAGTAAAAGATGTCAGTTTGCCTAATGCTAATTTGTTTTTTTTACTGGTTTTAATCATCCAACAGTAATAAATATCACACTCACAGGTACACCTGTTCACCTGCTCGTTAATGCAAATATGTAATCAGCCAATCACATGTTGACATGGTGAAGAAGACCTGCTGAAGTTCAAACTGAGCAACAGAAAGAGGAAGAAAGGTGATTGGTCTGAAAAAGAGAAATTAACATACAGCTGTCCTGTATGTTAACATTAAACTGAGGCTACAATTCACGCAGGCTCACCGAAGTTGGACAACTGAAAATTTGAAAATATTTTCTGGTGCGATGAGTCTCGTTTTATCCTGCACCATTTGGAAAGTAGGGTCAGAAGCATAAATACCATAAAAGCATGAATCCATTCTGCCTTGTATCAGTGGTTGCTGCTGGAGGTGTAATTGTATGGGGGATTATTTATTAGCACGCTTTGAGCTCCTTGATACCAACTGACATTAAAATGCCACAGTCTATCTGAATATGCTAACAATGTTCAATTCAATTCAATTTGATTTATATAGCATCAAATATAGCATCAAATCAAATAAAGAGAAAACCCCAACAATTAGATGACCCCATATGAGCAACCACTTTGTGTCAGTGGGAAGAAAAACTTTCTTCAGAACCAGGATCAAAGAGGTGCAGCTATCTGCTGTGACCCACTGGGGGTGAGGAGAAGAAGACAGGACAAAAGGCACACTGTGGAAGAGAGCCAGAGATTAAGAATAACAATTAATAATTAAATGCAGATAGAGAGTAAAAAACCATGATCCGAATGTTTTCTTTATTATTCCAGTGTACCCATAGGAGGTTGATATCATGGATGTGCAGCTGAAAGATCTGCAGGAATGTATTTATCGGTGCACCCAGGAATGTTTATATCCGTGTTTGGATACCTGAAACAATTACAGAGGAGTAAAGTAACAGCAGCAGCAGATAAGATCAGCATGTAGATCTGTTCACTGGAAATTCTATCTTTGTGCCAACCATGTGCAGCAAAAAGACCAAAATACACTGGGAAAGTCAGGCATCATCCGGTCCTTGAAGGCATGTTATCAAAAGGGAGAGTTCAGTTTCTTTTTTCAGATTTTTGGCCAAACCAGAAAAGAACCACAATTACAAAACTGACACATTTAGCAGTTTCATAGAGAAATTAGATTTATTTAGGATAATATTCAGTATTTCCTCTTTTTAAATTCACATATCCATGTGTGTAGCAGTGCTCCTCTGTGGTGTTTATTAGTTAGTGTGCACCAAAGTTTTAAGAGCGTCTTTACTGGAAATGACAGTGTTAGAGCAGTGAAAGTGAACAGAGACAGAAAAGCTTAATGATCCAACTGAAGCTCATTACAAAGCTCTGAGGGGACTGAGTGGAGCTGCAGATTTAGTCCATTACAGTGACTAATACTTCAAATTATCAAATTGTTTTCACATTGTAATAATAAAATTTTTTATTATACACACATGTTAACTGGATTAAGATGGAAGTTATCCTACACTGATATTTTGCTCTTGTTCTTTCTGTTGGTTTCTGCTTCTCACACCTCTGTTTACTCTCTAGATGAACATAACTAGAGCTTCTCATCCCTCCTCAGTGCAACATCGCACACCGAGATGGATTAAAATGCTTTGTGCGTATGTTTATATGTATGTGTGTGGGTCTGCACATACCCCAAAATCCCAAAACTGCCCACAGAAGGTGCAAAATAACACTTCTAAGGCTGTAGGTCCAAACAGCTGCTGCTATTTTCTTGCTAATAGGTGGCACATGTTTGGCTGAACCCAGAGTCTGTTTGTGCTGCGGCTCTAAACTTGTGACTGGTTTCAGGTGCGTAACATTAATGACATAGTGTTTCCCCTTTTACGCTTGTGCATATGTGTTCAATTCACAAAGAGCAGGGACAGTGTGTTCTTACTGTGTTAGTTCCATTTCCGAATTCATCAATGAGGACTAACGAGTTGCCAGTACTGCTGTTAAGAGCCTGTGCCATCTAGAGAAAAGAGATGCAAACTGTTAGACTACACTTTGCTGTTTATTGTGTGTGTGTGTGTGTGCGTGTGCGTGCGTGCGTGCGTGTGTGTCTCATTGCTGTAGGCAGTGGTTGCTTAAAAAAAATTTGACAGGTGGAGAGTGGGAGTGGAGCATGAGAGAGCAGTGATGAAAGTTCATATATTTCATTTGTACACCTACACACACACGTATACACAGAGGGAGCTTCTTGTGTTCATGAAATTTCTGTGTGTTAGTGAGTGTGTGAGATACCTGGTTGAGGTCTATCATGAAGGTGCTAAGGCCCACAGACACGGACTCTCTGCTCTGCATGCGCGTAAAGATCCCGTCCACCAGACCAATCTCTGCCTCCTTTGCCGGCACGTCTGAGCCAATCAGAGCCAAGAACACAATCAGACCCACCTGCAAAAATTAAAATAGAAAGCAGGTTAAGTGTTAAGTTTCAATAACTGAGCTGTCTCTTTGTTATTATGGAAATCTAAATATATTTTTCTGATGTTGTAAATTTCAGAGCAATGTCTGATTAAATAACTAATAAAGTACAAATAGTGTGAAAAGGAAATAGATAAATGTTGTGCATCTTGTCTAAGGTGCAAATGCAGCTGCTGAGAAAAAAAATGCAAATTATGTGCAGTAATACTGATTTTTTTTTTGTCTCTTGAATGTCTCATCCTTTTAAAAGTTTTTCTTCTTCTTCTTCTTCTTATTTTTAAACCTCTCGTTTGGCTATTTGGCTCATAGAAGCTCATCACTTGGGGTCACAAAAGAAGAGCAAAATAAAAATAAATTCAGTTCAATTCATTTTTATTTGTATAGTTCCACATCACAACAGCATTTGCCTCAAGGCATTTTATACTGTAAGGTAAAACAGAGAAAACCCCAGCAGTCAGACAATCCCTATGAACAAGCACCTGGTGAAAGTGGAAAGGAAAAACGCCCTTTTATCAGGAAGAAATCTCTGGCAGCACCAGGCTCCCCAGGAGGGGACGCTATTAGTTGTGACTAATTGTGGGTAAGGGGAGGGAGATCACAACAACTCACATAATGACAGGGTGGGTCAACGACCAGAATGACTTCCAATGTCAGGCGGTTAAGACTACCATGACTTGGATGAGAATGTTCACAGAAACATCAGCAGGTAAAGTGATAGCGGGCTTAGGCAGGAACATAGTGGTATACAGACACGTTAAAAGTGTTGGTGATGCAGCAGCTGACATAAAAAGTTGATTATTCTGTATGTTTTTGAGATGATTAGTATTAGTATTAGATTTCCTTGTACTTGTCAGAAACAGACAGCCCTACCTGTTTGAGGTAGATGCTCTTTCCAGATGAGTTGGGTCCGGTGATTATTTTGACTCTGCCCTCTGACTCAGTGCTTTGGAAGGAGTTGGCCACAAACACAGGAGAGCACAGTTCCAACAGCGGGTGCCTGGGCAACCCCCCCACCCCCCCCAAACAAACAAACAAACAAACAAACAAACAACAACAGTAAATACAAAAATGTACAGTCTTGTACGGCAGTAACAATTTTCCCCTTGTGTGTCAACGCTTACCTGCCCTGTGTGATCGTTATCTTCCTGTTGCTGGCTAACTTGGGCGAGGTATAATTGTACTCCTGAGAGGCACTGCTCATTGCCATCAGACAGTCCAGCTCAGCAGCGAGGTCAAGAACCTATAAAATGTATACATTAAACTCCTTTAGTATCCTGAACAGAAGAGCTATTAGACTCCAACAGACCTTCCTACCTACCTACAGTCTTTAGAGAGAAGGTTTTTATTTACACATTCATATCACATTTTGGGAAAAATATGGTATGATATGATACGATATATGATTGTGAACACAAGTGGTCAACAAAGCAGACTGTGCTACCCCTCTTTATTGAACTAAGTATTTCTTTTAAATTACCAAGTTGCAATATGATTAAAAGTTATTAGGGTTTTGACCACAAATACATTTGTTCTCAATGCTCATTGTACCCTCAAAAATAATATTGTTTAAAATAGCAGCAGTCAGATAGTGTAACACTCATACATCAATAGACAAGTATCACAGCAGTTAAAAAATAACTTGTAATGGGATCAGGGCCTGTTTCATAATCAAAGTAAACAACTCAATCCAGCCAGAGGAAGCACATAGTTAATCACAACACAATCCACCTACACACATCAAAAGCATCACTTTGATGCCAGCAATCACTTAAACAGAGTGGGAGTCATGTGTTAAACCCTAAATTCTCCATATACACAGCGATGAACACAAACCTTACAGAGGGAATCGCTCCTTTCAAGGACTGCACTCTGCAAATGTGTCATGACTGCCGTCTCCATGTCTGATAAACAGAAGGTTTGTGATCAAGGTAGTATCTTGAAAATCGCAGAGTTTTTCCCTCATAAAAATGTCAGAAACACGCCTGTGATGTGACTGTTCTGTGGGTGAAAGTAAAAGACCTCTAATGACGCAGTGCAAGTCTCCGAGGAGCTCGTCGAGCTCCCTGGTTCTCTGGCTGCGGTAGTGGAGCCGATCGTCTGAAAGAAACTAGCCCACACACAGACATATAGAAAAAATCATATACTGTATATATGGAATAAACGCCACAGAAGTGTTTAAACAATATAATAGTTAGATACAATCATGAACATACAATAAAATCAAGTCCCTCCATCTCAAAATCCTTTTTCTCTACCATACTAGGCAGTCGAGGCACAGACAGCAGGAATCCAATCTGTACAGAGAGTTTCACACATAAAAGGTACTGAGATATATACGCATGGTGGTCCAGAGTAACACTTTCTTCAATATCTGATCATTAATAAATCAAAGAAATACTGCAGTATACAGTGCTGTGAAAACGCATCTGCCCCCTTCTTAGGGAGCAGAAAAAAATCTTTTCAGATCATCAGGCAAATTTTAATATTAAACAAAGTTAATGTCAATAAATACAAAATTAGACCTGCTGAATAAAGAAATCACTAAAATAGAACATGTTTGACAAAGTGAAGTAGGCTAAAATATCTCATAAAGCAACACACAACGCCAAAATCTAAAGAAACAGCTGAGAAACAAAGTCAGTGACATCTATCTGACTGGAAAGGGTTACAAAGCCATTTTTAGGACTCCTGCGAACCACAATGAGAGCCATTAACCACAAATTAAGAATGCTAAACCTTCCCAGGAGTGGCCGCCCTACCAAAATTACTTCAAGAGCGCATCGACGACTCATCAAGGAGGTCACAAAAGAACTCAGAACAACATTTACTCACTTGCCTCAGTTAAAAGTCAAAGTTTCAACAATAAGAAAGAGACTGGGTGAAAATGGCATCGAACGCCCCTGCTCAACAAAAAGATCAAAAAGGCTCATCTCACATTTGCCAAAAAACATTTTGATGATCCCCGAGACTTTTGGAAAAATATTCTGTGGACTGACGAGAAAAAAAGTGAACTTTTTAGAAGTTTTTAGTCCCGTTACATCTAGCGTGAAACTAAAACAGTATTTCATTAAAAGAAAACATCATGCCAACAGTCAAACATGTTAGTGGTAGTGTAATGGTCTTGGGCTGCTTTGCTGCTTCAGAACCTGGACGTTAAAAAGGTTGTTTGTGGCTTCTTCACACAGAGCCTGGTAGGTTTGTTCCCTTAATAAATGAAATCATCATTTAAAATTTGTGTTTTTATTTACTGTTTATCTTTGCCTAATATTGAAATTTGTTTGATCATTTGAAACATTTAAATGTGACAAAAATAAGATGTCAGGAAGGGGGAAATACTTTTTTGCAGTACTCCATGAAAGATGAATTTGTAAAAAAGAAAAAAGTTTTGAGAAAGATTTGTGTGTGCCAGAATTAAATCTTGGACCAGAGGGATGTAGATGACACAACAGGATGGGATTCGAGCATCCAGGTGTTCAAACTCTCTTCTGGCAACATCTGTCAGGAAGTCAGAAAGCCCCATCATCCTCCTTTTCTCTGGAAGAGGGAGAGCGTAATTATGGGTTTAGGTCAACCGTCATGCAAAGTCCACATGGGCTTACAACTAAAACAGGCATTTACTCTCATCAATGGCAGGATCCACATTCGGTTTGACTGTGAAGCGGTTCTCCGCCAAGCTGGCTTCAAAATCCACCTACATCACACATCAGAAGTCTATTAACACTTCACAAAGGCGCCAAATGTGATTAAGACAATAGGTGTGATTTTATGGAGGAACTCACAACTCTGCTGATGAGGGAGGTGATATAGTTGAGATCATCAGAGAACCCTTCACTGATATCACGAAACAGCTGAATGGACTGAGGCAGGTGACGTGCTGTGTCCCTGATACACACTGCGCTGTACACCGTCTGACAAACACACACTTTGCTGAACACGTAACAGAACCTGTCACATGGAAAAAGATGTGCTTAGTAAAAGTGTCCTGTAGCTCCAACCTTGTAGAGGCTCTGCCAGTCAGTGACTTTGGTGTGAGAGAGAGTCATCCGCCTTAGAAGAGTCTACAGCACACAGACACAAACTGGATTTAGGTGGTTGTCATATCAGTGCTCAGGTGATGAGTCCAGAGGTAAGAGTTTAATTCAGTTTGAAATGATAGACTTGTTACAGGTATGTTTCTGATGTTGCGTAGTGATGACTGCAGGGTTCTCAGGAGGTCCGAGTTCCGAGGAGACGTGAAGAAACGTATCACTTCCTGCCTCCTTTGTAACACCTTCAGGTCCTGTGTAGGCCGCAGAAACCACTGACTGACAGAAGACAAGATGCTACAGGAGTGGTACAAACAAGCAACCCTCAAGAAACCACACTTTGTTGTCAAAATGCAAAATTAGCTAAAAAATAAAGTGTTTTACCATCAACATTCAATACCAGAAAAATACAGCACTATCATACTAGAAAAAAAACAAACACTTGTCTATAAATAAAATCTGCTTTATACAAACTCAAATTTCATACCTTGCAGCGCTACAGTTTGTTTATAAAAATGCATGAAAGAAACTCGACTGTTTTTTTGTTGTTGTTTTGATAGTGTTTGTAACTGTGTAGGATTTTTTTTCACAAGTTTATTTGCTAATTAAATCGTGTTTTTGTTTGCTGCTAGGACATTTAATTTTGCTTATAATGCTGCAAGCCAAAACTACCTTTATATTCGTAAAAGAAGGTATTCTCTGGTGATCAATAACTTATTGTGTATGTGTGTAATTGTACTTTCTCACCGTAGCAGCTTGGAGCCGAACTTGCACCTGCAGCGGTTCAGGATCCCTGTGACACACACAATACTCTGTGTGAACACAACTGGATAAGAAGGAGTGATAATGCTGTAGCTACTATACATACCATAGAGACTGAGTCCCTCCTTTTCACCTGAATGCAGCTTGTAGACTGATGGGTGGAGTTCTGATTTGAAGATCTGCAGAACACTGGAACAAATATAAAACCTGTCATTGTCCCGTTTTCTTGTAACGTTGTTGGTGAACGTTTATTTTACTGTTATTCCTTCGTGTGTTGCCAGTGTCCCTGCTGTTGCCTCCCTTTGTCTTGTCTGCGTGTTTGCACATTTTTCTACCTTGTTTTCCACTTCCTGACTTATTTTGTTATTGCGTTTCATTGTGATTGACCACTCTTCCTGTGTACCATTGTACAATCAGCCCTTTGTGTATATTAGACTCAACAGCTACTTCATTAGTTATAGTTTTCCCTTCAGAGCTACCTGAATTCTTTGCGGCATAGATTCAAAAAGGTGCTGAAAACATTCCTTAGAGATTTTGGTCCATATAGACATGACAGCCTCACGTAGTTTCTGGAAATTTGTCAGCTACACATGATGTGATTATTCCGTTTCATCACATCCCAAAGGTGCGCTACTGGATAGAGATATAGAGACTTTGGAGGCCATGTGAGTATAGTGAACTCATTAGGCTCGTGAATGTATAGTCCTATTGTGCTTTTTTTTCATTCTTTATGCTTTAGTGTTTGATGTTTGCTTCTGTGTCCTGTGTTTGTTCTCTCTTATGATAAAACAGTTGGTGAGTTTCCATATTTTGCTAAATTTTGATAAAGTATCTTCAAAACAACAAAAGTGACAACAAAAAATAAACAGTCACAACACAAAGCTGAAATTTCAAAAACTGTAAAACAATTTCAGAACAGATCAAAGCAAAAGAAACTCCTAAAAGCTTCCTAAACAAGTAAACCTGATTTCAACCGAAGTAGAACTGAGCAGTTGCTTGGTAGGCTCAGTTGTTCTACTAAGAACAATTTATGAAAATTTTAGGAGATCAGTATCAGCCTACGTTGGGCAAAGACAGTATACTTACCTGTATGTGTCTGGGTCAATGTAAACCACTCCTTTGCTACAATGAGAAGAAAAAGAGTAGCAACATTTTTTATTCATGAATACTTCTGAATGGCGTTAGACTGGTCTGGTTTGCTAGATAGGCAGGAAGGAGATGTACTTGTGCTATTAAAACACAGTTGGGCAACTTCATGCTTCTGCAGCACGTCTGACCGACTAAAAACAGGCCAATGAAATTTCACACTTTGCTGAAAAAAATGTTTCAGGGTTCTCATTATAATGTGTAATCACAGTCTTCTGTGTGTGTGTGTGTGTGTGAGTGCTACATTTATGCAAGTCTCACAGTGTGTAGGCGTGAAACTGCAGGATGGGTACTCCAACACTGCTGTCTTCCAACTCCACTCCCACTCTCCTCCTGTCCAGACATTTCAGCAGGGCACCCACTGCCCTCAGCTATCCCACAGATGTACACACATACACACACACACACGAGGAAATGATCATCTCCTGCAGAACCATGAACTGATGGATAGGATAATATTGTATGTAGACAGCTGGCTCACCATCAGGGACGAGTCAAAGGAGATACAGGAGGAGAGGTAGGACATTTTGTCTCTCTCAGAAATGCAGGCGGGGAGGAAAGGCAGATGGGAAGATAGCAACCTTTGCTTGCTGACCTCCAGACCTTCAACATTGATGCGAAATGAAGCTGTAAAACTGTGCAATTTCATGCTAAATTTCTTCTGAACGATTGAGGAAGACAGTATTACAAGAATGTGTTTACCAAAGTCGACATATGGATACGTGACCACATCTGGTCTGTAGTGTGGGTTTGAACCTGAGAAGCAACAGAGAGGAGTTTAGAAAAAATGTTTCACAGTATGTCACTTTAGTGAACACAGTAAGGGCTACATAAAACATTACACTAATCAGGAGCTCAAAAATGTTGTGACTTGGAATTTTATGTCAACCAGACTTTATTATTAGAGCTGTAAAGGTAATGAATTAAACTTATTGCATATTGCAGTTTTGTTTGACAAACTCACCACTAGGGTGGGGCTGCTAATTTGACTCGGGTCATTTAATCAAAAGGTTCACTTTAGGCAGCTTTTGCTGTTCGGTCTGAATCAATCCAATCACTTGGTTTTGTTTACATTTTCTGCAAGCAGAAAATGGATGAATACTTTTTGTTTACCAAGAATAAGAAGTAATGAAAATCTGGGTTGCTGAAAACATTTTTGGGTTTTGTTCTGTTTACCATAATGACCTGTTTTTGAGAAGCAATTTCGTCAGTGCGACTACATTAGCAGACTTCA
>VOQK01013651.1:5594-17701 GCA_015052645.1 Benitochromis conjunctus
CCGAAGGCCCCCCCCCCCCCGCGGATTGAAAGCACGCCGCCAATGGAGAACTATGTTCAGCCCATAAGGTGAGGGCTCTTAGCACAGTTAAATTCTTTCACACCAAACTGAGATAAACATATGCTTATGCACCTGGCTTTGTCAAGATTAATGTAAGGAGGGTATAGTAGCCTCCTTTTCAGGAGGTTACTATACCCAATCATCAGTACTCGTCGGTATGACGACTCCAGACAATGAAAGCCAAGAAAAAAGACTTAAAAATGTCATGTTTCCATTTGAGCCGACAAAAACCTGAACCTTCAATCCAAATACTTGTGGGAAACATCGGGACAGACTAATAAATGAAAACAATATATACTTTTTTCTTATACTCGAGCTGAAGGCAAACAGCAGGCAGGCTGAAGCCTGGCAAGTTGAGTCCATAGAGGCTGGAACAACAGCAGAACAGAGCACAGGCTCTGAACTGTGGGTAGGCCGCTGATTGATTTATCATACTTGTTCCCTCAGAGCCCTATTTCTCACTGCAAACAGGAGAGGGCTGCTCAGACACGTAAATCACCGACACAGACTCAACAGTGTACAGTTTACATCACTGAAAAGGCTGCACTTAAAACACTATTTATTTTCAGCAGCACCTCATTCATTTTAGTTCATGCCATCCATATTGTCATGATCCGCACTTCTGACTTGGTCGCAAGTTTAAATGTTGCTGTTCCCCCGACTAAAAAGGCAACCAATCCAGTGTAATCTAATCTTTGCAAGAGGACAGAGAACAGAATGTTCTTCTTGTTCTGGCTTATTCATGAGCGACGGCAAGAAAAACAAGCCCGCAAAAGCAACGAAAACAACAAACTTGGATGATGATTGATGCAGTTATATATATATATGTATGCCAATTTACAAAAGATAGCATTTATCATGCAATCGAAAAAGTTATGTTAACTTCTCCCAGCTACTCCCGCCACATCATGCAGGCCAAGTGAAAATAGCAAGCAGCAAGACAGAGACTTCACTCCAGCTGACGGTTACCTATGTTGACTCAAGAACTAAATCAAACATTATGAAGGCTACACATGAAAAAAAGGGAGGAGGGGGCAGCTAAGTACACTGGTGAGCCACATCATTAAAACAGCTGACAAGTGAAGAGAAAACCCTTTTCTTTAAGTCCATGTTCTGCTGTTTAGCTCCACATCGTCATGCTAGCACTGCTGTTGGTTTTGCAGGCACTCGCTCCATATATAAGTTTACCTTCTCTTGTCTTCTCATATGCATTCACTTATTTGATAACAGATGAAAAAGAGAAACCCCTGACATTGCTCAGGTGTCAAATGAGCTCAGGATTGCTGATAATGGAGTGACCTGGAGCCTGTGATGTTAGCAACTGTTATTGCTCTTCAAATCTATTTGCATCATAACGTTACTCAGAAGACGCAGGCAGAAAGCCAAGAAGACATAAAGCATATCAATAAAGGATTTGATTTGCTCTTGTTTAAATTATATTCTTAAAACAGTTTAAAAATGT
The DNA here is from genome assembly GCA_015052645.1 of Benitochromis conjunctus. NCBI lineage: Eukaryota > Metazoa > Chordata > Actinopteri > Cichliformes > Cichlidae > Benitochromis > Benitochromis conjunctus. The sequence goes on from VOQK01013651.1 coordinate 7,117, forward strand.
GCACACAGTGGATCGAGGATTACTGTCACCACTCAACAAGTCTACGGTGTTGACCCGACTTCCAAACAAACCAGAGTGTAACTGAACATCTGCAGGATGCACCACAGAAGTAAATGATACATGGACTTGTACTCTTACAGAGCACTCAAAGCTTTTTACACTACACAGTTACACACTCACACAGTGATTTCTTCTGTCTTTAAATGCTTTTAACCTCTCTCTCTTTCTCTCTCTCTTGCTCTCTCTCTCACTCACACATTTTCACACACACACACACACACACACACACGCACACACACACACACACACACACACACACACACACTCGTTTTCATATCTTAGTGAGGACATCTCATTGACATAATACTGTCCCTAACCACTTACCCTAAGCCTAACCATCAAAAATAAATGCCTAATCCTAACCCTCAGCCTAAGCCTAACCATAACCTAACTGTAACCCTGACACTAAAACCACATTTTGAGCCCCAAAAATGCTTTCGAACTTGTGGGTATTTTGTCCCCATAAGCAAATGTGACTGTTGGTCCAAGTATAGTAGCATGCCAATTTTCTGTCCTCACAACAATGTCTAAACATGTACACACACACACACTCTGATGGTTTCATCAAAGGGCAATTTGAAGTTTAGTACCTTCACCAAGGCCACTTCGGCATGCAGCTCGAGCTTCAGATTAGCAGACGACCTCTTGCTCGCACCGGACACCCAGAAAGGTCTACATCCATACCGAGACTGAGCAGCGCTGTTTTGGTGGCAGGAAGTCTTATTATTGGGGCTGTTTGGAGTATTTCTTTTCCTCTTAAGAGAACCCTGATGTCAATGTCAATTTTACAACAGAGCTCAAAATATTCCACTGCAAAACAAAAAGCCCACTGAACAGTTGGTGCTACAGGAAAACTCCCTGGACTTCATCTTCTGAGGACCACAAATGGCACACATTTGATTGGATGTTTCTAACATTTCCACCAAGCACACTGGTGAGTCATTTTTTTATTTTTATGTCCCTCTGAGAGAAAAGCCACTCGAACGTTGCTGCTAATCTGCTAGCACAGTCGTACCGATCTCTTGTGTTCTCCACCAGTGTTGTGGCACTCCTTAATATCGTTAGCTGCTTCCTCATTGAGATTCTCATGAACATACCCCAAAGTCACTGTCTTGGACTGCAGCTGCTGAAGATAGCTGTTGTTCTAAACCAGCAGCAGTGGTTCATGTGCATCAAACTCTCAGAGGCTGCAAAACAACTTCTCTCCACGACAGCAGAGTTGCATATAATGAGGAGAACTGGAGTCACTGAAGACTCATTGATAACTTTTTTGTGTCCTTCCCTGTCACAAACGTTAGCTAAACCCTTATGAGACAGTGTCATAGCCTCCTGCGTAATAGTTACTGAGATATTTCAGTCAAAAACCAACTAACAGGTCAGCATCGCTCTTGCCTCTGTCAAACACAATCACCATTTTACTCTCTTACACTGCTGCTGTCGTAGGAAACCTTGAAATCATTCATTCAATCCGTTACATTCCGGTCCGAACACATTACCTCCAATAAAGCCGAGGAACGTCTGCGACTATCTACCGCGAGATGCAACAGCTGATTCATTATCTCGGGAGACCGAGGTCAGTTACAGCAGATATACTCTGCATCCTTTCTTCTTCACTATGATACGGTTGATATGCAAAATTAAATCAACACTTTATACAACTGTTTCTCTGAAGCAAGGCTGTCTAGACTGTGAGGAATATGCTCAAAGACTCGGGGCCAAACACAGCAGTTGCTGGTAGCATTACATCAGATCGCTCTCATGTTTTATTTCAGTAACATGAGCTCATGAGTTCTAATAGATGGTTCAGGGTTGCACAGGTTAAGCTTAACAGTATTATTATAACTCTATTATTTCTCGGTCTGCGCCACTGTTGAACAAAAAGAAGGTCACAGTGGGCCACGAGCAATGGGCAATTAGCCAGGAAACGCAACACGGTGGTTCAAAATGTGATAAAGCTGCTGTGATTAAGGTTACCGTGTGTGGAGATGTGTGTGCCTGATGCTTCAGTCGTGTATGTACCACATGTGGATATGTATGTGCCTCACATCAGTGAGCATTTTATACTTTTTCATATTGCATAATGATTAAACTGTTCAAATTATTTGAAGATATGACAAGCTTTCTTTATGCAGATGCATGATGACAGAATAACAAACCAACGGGATCAGTAAGGAACCTGAATAGCAAGCTTATGTAATCTGTAATTTTTTTTTTCAGCTCACACAGACTTCAGTCTAACTGTTTCGCTCGACTCTACCCTACAGTCGTGTTGCACCGTCTACCTCATTTAGCATGCAATCGATAAAAAGAAATCAAAAACTAGGTATGAAATATTGTAGCAACCCGGGAATATCGGACAGTCCCCATGATCCATTTAGAAGTGCTGTGGTGTTGTTGTTTTTTCCATTTATGTTTTAGATGTAGATTACTGTGGATGTGCGATCTGGTTTCCAGTGTTTGTGTGGCACGGAGGCAAAGAACAGTATTAAAGTGTAGCTTTAGCAATAATCCTCTGGTGATTAATGACTTCCGGCCAGCATTCGTCTTCAGGTTGGTTGTTAATGTTGAATACAATCCCTTTAGTGGGCATGCAGTAGTCCGAAAGGTCATAGCGATGAAAGAACGATCCCGTGTTATAGTGAAAGGCAGAGGGAAAAGGCTAAACTCAGGTTACATGGGAAAGCGCACCTATTCAGTGGGAGTAATGATGTTTTTATAGACGTAGTTCTACAGCATGTTAAAACATTTTAGATTTTTAAAAAAAACTGTTTATGTAGATTAAGTAACAGTATAATAGCATGAATGAATCCTCATATTTGCTTTGGCACAGATTTGACACCAGAACCCTTTCCTGGTTCATCCCTCCCATTTATCCAGGATTGGGACCAGCACTTGGAGTACACTGGCTTGTGACCGCCTGAGGCCGGGAGATCGTTCACATTTAATGGCAAATGTGTTAACTGCTATAACCTCCACACAGTAGCTCAGATTCCCCCACCTGCCTGTAATGGGTGAAGTACAGAACTTTTCGGCCTTATTGGATAAACTAACGAGAATTAAAATCCACTAAGTAAAACAAATGTGACCTGCACAGTTTGGGTGAGGTGATCATTGTGCGCATGTTTCACAAAATTTCTCTAGGGGGAGTAGGGATTCTTACGAAAGCAGAAAAGTATCCATGAAACGATAAAAAACACCCATCAGGTGACGGTGCAGGGGCAGACGCCTTGCCATGGTATGAGGTCGCTGTCCTTCAGCACGATCCGCCAAACCATTCCAACGGGTGCGCTGTGAAGTAACTTTATCCAACTTTGCTTGAGGAATTTATATATTTCAAATATGAAGTAACTGGTTTAAATGTTTGATGGACAGTGTTACTCTGTGTGTCATGAAAACTCCTGAAACTTCCTGGAATCAGAGATGTAAGACTGTGTAAGACATATTGAACCTGAATCAGGTTTCCTTGAGTCTAACGTTAGCCTTACAGGTACCAGCCCATTCCCACATGAGACAACCAATGAAATAAAGGAAATAAAGTTGCTAATTTCACAGTGGTGTGTATTTGTGCTCTTCCAAATCATTAAGAACCAAGCAAGAAATATCAAATAGTTTTAAAAACCGCTTGAATAGTTAACATGTAGCTCCACTGCTAGCTGCAAACGTTGGAGGACATCAGTGGCCATGTCTGTGTGGAGCCAAGGAGAGCTGTGGAAGATTTTTTAGACAAAAAGAAGTTTTACCTTCCTCATCTTCTTCTGTTGCTTTAGCAAGAGAAAAGCAGAAGAATGCAGGTTCACAAGAAAGCTTTCACAAGACCAAAGTGCACCATGTGCTCGATTTTCCATTTCTAAAGGTGAAGTCAAAACACTAAATGCATCACATCTGGGAGGAAAGTGGTTACTAACCTGTGACATAACAGGATCTAATGCAAATCCTTCAGTGCAAACAGAAGTATGATTGTAATTAAAGCGTTCAATGAGAAGCAAAATGAAAACTTGATAAATGTCCAAATTGAATTCTGAACTGATTGAAGCCCAAAAATGGTCTCTGGAAAGACAAAAGGTCCTCACATTCGGAGGACGTTCCTCTCGAGCGCGAGCACACAGCCGCACAGAGGAAAATCCAGAGAGACAGATCAGAGAGTGTGCGAGTTCAGAGAGCTCAGAAAGAGAAAACTAGGATCCACAGCGATACAACTGTTCCTCTGGGCTTTGAACATAAAGTTCACACACTCGAGGAGAACGTGTCTGAATGTGTTTGTATGAACGAAGGAAAGGGAGAGACCAAAAGTGAAAGAAAAATCTGTGTGTCTACGTGCGTGCGCGCGCGTGTGCGTGCACCTGCAGGGTACACGCTAATAACATGCACCACTGAAGCGCACACAGAGAAGAACTAACAAACCCTGTGCAGGCCCGAGTCCATGTCCTGTCCCAGATTACACCATCTATCTGCATATATAGATACGCGCCCGTTTATCTATATGCATCCCCCCATTTGTCCGTGCATCGATCATCAGTTTCGGGCTGTTAACCCACACTGACACAATAAAGAGAAGCGGGGATGTTCGCATTAAAACAGCATATCTGGCAAGCACACAACAAAAGCCGGACAGGAGGATGTGTTGAGCCCATGGCTAAAATTAGTGCTTCAGTAATTCATTGATGACATGTGGAGTTCAGCTACTATTTACCTGCCGACAGTCACAATGCTGAACTTTGTAACGAGATTTTACTAATTTTACTGACGTCACTGTGGCTGCATCCACCTCCACAGTCATGTCTATGCTTTCATCATAGCCTGTACATAATGAAATGGCCATAAAAGATGGTGACATCACCTATAGGTTTGCCGAGCACCTTTCTGCCACCTCAGTTTTAGTGCTTTGGCTTTCACCATACTGCTTTTAAGAGCTGAACGTGAGAACATATTCAGTTTTACTTATATAAATGTATTGTATCACAACAACAGTCACCTCAAGGTGCTTTATATTGTAAATATGCAATAATTTACATAAAGTATATGGGAAGTAACTTAATATATTAGATGCAAATAAAACATTTTCACTCACCAAATTTGGAGGACAGAATTATTTGATGGACTGTTGGTATAATTAAGATCATTAGTCTGATATTTGCACTAAAAAGGCTCCATAAGACACCAACACCGGAAACACAAATGAGAAAAGAAGGTCCAGTTCAGTGACTTGGATTAAGAGAGGTGACATCTGGCAGTCAGTTGGAAACCTGCAGACGTTTGCGTCGGCCTTCTTAACTTTAAGCTTTATTGCAGTTCAAAGAGGGTGAGTCATAAAAATTCACCCACGTCACTTGTCACAAAGGGGAAAATGGCCAAAGCCTTTTTTTTGTACCAGCCTGTAAATTATTCTGCTCTAATGGACGATATTTTTAACATGGGAGTATATAGGGGGACAGTTTTTGGCACTTATATGTTGGCTGGATTTTTCAGCCCTGGAGGTTTCCACTTGCATTTCATAGATTAAATGAAGCCCTAATGCCAAGTTTTTTTTTCTTTCTGGCTCTAAATGTTGACGCTAAATGTGAATTATTAGGTTCAATATGAACATAAGTCCAAGTGATAATGTTCCATTTACTCCACATGTATATATCCTAAAAAAAATGTTACCCAGTGTGAAGCAGATTAAAGAAATTGCCTTTGAGATATATACTGCTTTAAGTGTTCACCAAGCATTGGTCAGAAAGATTAAAGGCCGCTAAGCAAGGCTTGTGGATGCAGCCATAAAGCTCACAAGGGAGACGTGTACTCCCCAACAGTCGGGCTTAAACTGACTCAAACTATAAACCCTCCAGTCTCTTGCAAAAAAAAAAAAGGGGAAAAAAAGTTAAAATAAAGTCTGCCTTTCCCAATCTATCAGCCGATAAAGATCTTATTCAAACACTAAAGTGGAGATATTCGGGCTGAGCCGTTAATTTACAGCAAAAGGCAGTAAAACTAGATGAACTTTTCTGATCCCGGAGGAGAAACTGGGTCATTACAGCAGCTCTGAGGCTGAGAGCAAGCAGCGAGATGGTTCACTGTTCAGCCCGGGATGTTATTACACTCAACTCTGCGGGCGATTCGGTCGTAAAGACTTGCAATAATGTGAATTTGACACCTGTTGTACCTGTATAGAATTTTTTTGTTGTTTTTGTTTTGACCAAAAATGTCAAAAAGTCCAACAGTGAAATGATCGCCCTGCTAGTTTCTCCCTACCATCTCAGACAACCCATCTGAAGCACATGCAGCAAACTGCAGTTCCTCGTATCGCCACTCGAGGAACGCTCCAAACGTTAGTCATTTCTTATGGACTCCGATATTAAAATGTAAACTTATTTACAGCCTGCTTACAAACAATTTAGTTTCCACAGCTAATTTTCTTGATCGCAGCTGCGCGGAGGTGGAACATAACTCATAACTCACAAATTTCATTAAGGCTTAAAGTTATTAAAGCTAAAGGCGTGACCACTGTGAATGACAGGGGAATGCTGAAACAGCCTGCTGTAGCTGCTATCTGTCTCATAGGCCTCACCTCAGCCAATTCCAGTCACTGAGCCGGAGCGCTTAATTGTGCTTATGGTCAATAATATGCAATTATCTGACAAAACATGGCTTGCTGTGTGGTTAATTAACAGCCTGTCCAAGAAATATGTGATCCAGTTTTGCTGAGTTCAATTTTATTGGTATTTCACTTAGCGCTAATTAGCAACTCTCTGCGTCTGTGTGATGCACTCAGAGTTTATGGATGCAACTTGCTAAATAAGCTGCCTCCCTTTAGCTGCTAATTTAGCATTCCACGCTTCTGTCCAAATGTGGTCGCTTCTGGTGAAAAATCACCAGAATCTGAAAAGAGGGGCTTCAGTTTATGGTGTTCGGCTAAAAGACCAACAAATTGTGTCATAGGAAGCAGGCGGGGCTGTGGTGATATGAACATGGTGTTGGCTGAAATCTGGGAGTCTTTTTTTGTTTTAGCATTCTGGTTTAACTAAGGGACAAAAATCATTTGTTGTTATTAAACGGTCATAAAACACACCGCTTTACAATATTTAACACATGTTTGAACATTTCCTTCTCCAGGTTTCCGAGTTGTAGAGACACTGGTGCACATTTTACATGCAGTAGCTTTAGTTTTAAAGCAAGTGGTTGCTTTAAAACTGAAATACTCTTTTTTTAAGGGGGAGAACAAGCTCAACTATGCATGTTTCAACACTAATGACCACACAAAGGTAAGACTTAAAAGGTTATTTTAAAAAAAACATTGGTTATATGTTTAAAGTGTTACTTTTCAGCATCTAAGAAATAAAAATCTACCATGCACTTCTGTGCAGTCTGATCCTTGTAAATTAAATGTTTCCATCAATGGTTTAAGCTTGAAATTATAAAGAAAAACAGAGCTTTTATTCATTGAAGGTCCAAAACCAGCCTGAATTTTCAGTCTGCTTTGGACACCAGTCTGGGTTTGCTTGGTTTAAAATTGATTTTCAACATTTTGGCTGTTTTCACCGATCATTTCCCTCAGCTGTAAATCCATCATCTGTTCTTCTGCATCCCTAACGTGGCAGCTCCTTTCATCTGCTCAGTGCTTCTTGTGGCTTCGCGGGGTTACACACCTTGTGAGCATGTTGCAGGCCACAATTGTTCATCGAAAAAAGCCAAAGCAGCAAATCGCTTCACAACAAATAAATTAAGTGCGGCATGTAGGCTGCTGTTTGTAATTCCTTCTATATTTCCTCGCCGCTGCTGGGATGCCAGACTCCGTCAATATGAGTGTGCAGGTTTGGTTTTGAAAGTGAGGAGACGTTAGCTGGTTGCAGAATTAGTGGTGTAAATATATTTATATGAGAGATGGTATGCAGTGTGTTTGTGAGCATGCTTTCATTTAACATCAAAATTCATCATATATATATATATATATATATATATATACTTCATGTATCCATACCTGCAGGGCACACGGTAACACCACGCATCACTGCAGCACGCGCTAGCAGAGCATGCGTATTAACTGCATGTGCCGTCCCAGATACATCACACAAACAAATACGCAAACACACTGAGAGGATGATTAGGGAGGGGTGAAAAACGTGTGTGAGATCTGGTAAACTTTAAATGCAACCATTCGGCCAGCTTCTTCCCACATCTGTGTGGATTTTAGGGGAACAATTAAAAGTTAAAGCAGAGAGAGTGTAAAGAGAGAAAGGGAGGGCTGCAAGTGACGGAGGGGGATCGGGTGACAGGGGCATCTATCAGGAAATGCAAGATCTCTTGACACATACACACACAGACACTGGAAATGTGATTGGCAGCTCCCTCAAGGGCTGTAGTGAATTATTCAGCACAGCGTGACGGACCGACAGACAGGAAAGCATACAGAGAGACAGAGCATCCGTCAGGGAGACAGACAGATGGACAGACAGGCACACAGAAGGCTGTGGATCATCAAAACTTCCCTCCGGGCACATTTTTATTCATAATCAATAACTCTATTAAATTTTTACATCAACCTACATGCATTTATAGTCCTGGGACTCTAAATTCTTAAAGAGACATGTTTTGAAATTCGGTGCCTTCCTTCAGCTGCTGCTGACCACCGTGAAGGAAACTTTTTTTTTAAAACAGCACAATCAACAGCAAAGCCTAGCCAATCAGCTCACAGTGCATGTTAGCCCAAGTCGATGTGTCTCAGTTCAAGAAAGTCTTCTGGCTAGACTGCTGCAGCCTAAGGATTTATATCTCGTATTGAAGTTTGTGCTGAAACGGAAAAAAACGATTACGATATCTGCGTTTTTACATTATATAAACAGGAAAGCTAAGCAATAATATATTTATATATTATATTTTTTTTATTTGTAACAAGTAAAAACATTAGTGCTGCCAGCATTAACGCGTTAAAATTGGCAAATCATTGATCGGTGCGAGGGGTTAGCGTTAACGCGTCATCACGACTAACGCGATTAACAATTAATCCATCAGGAGCGCAGACCGACTCAAAATCCCTGAAATGTCTCTGTCAACACATTTCAGGCAGTTTGTCCAAAATTTGTCCGTTCTGCGCTCCAGACGGGTCAACTGCGTTATAAATTTGAATCGCGTTAATCGTGATTAAAGTTAACGTTGACAGCACTAAAAAACACATAATGGGGTTAGCATTATAAAACCACGCTGATGAGGTCGAGGTCTCGAAACCCCGCGCATCAAACATGATACACTTGGTGTTAGAGGCTTAAGGTGTTTGAGATCGACGCTGTTTAGTACGTGATTTTTAGTGGAGCCATATTTAAACTGCGTTCTGAAATCAGCAGCTCAGATTGGAGGATCTTCCTTTAAGGTTAGTAAGGTTAGTAAGGCAATCCTAAACCATATTTCGTGGGTATAGTTTCCCATGCCTGTGAATTTCATAGAGACCTTTAGTTTGCAGTTTTAAACCGGAAAAATCAGGAAATTCATTTATTCAAGGGTTTCAATCGTATTTTCAGGCCATTATTTCAGTAGAGAAACATTCACTTGAGTTCATTCACAGATCTGAGATCCAGATCATATTTTCAAATGTGTGGTTTGTACTTCTTAAAACACTCCTGTGCAGGCTCTGACGGCAGAGACAAAACAGCCGCTTTAAAGGGACCGTTTGACTTTTTCTATCATTACACCCGTCTGTTTGCCTGCATTTCAGCCCAACTTTCATGGTTCTCTAGTTCTTCCCCTACAGGCCGCTGGATGCTGCAGGATCGCGCCCTAAGGGCAAAAGAAAATGCAGAAGAGCCGTGAAAAAATCAAAATAATTCCCGCACTGTGAGAGGAGATGACTTTACAGAGGAAACCCCGAGAAACCAAAGTAGAAAGCTAAAAGAGTAAAAAAGGAGCTCCAGCTGTCTAATCCATATGTTATGTATGGCGACACAGGCTTAAATTTACATGACAGCACATTGTCTTAAATTGCCTCGTCTCTCTCTCTCTCTCGCTCTCTCTCAGCAGAAAGGAAAGAAGCAGCTGCTATTTCTTGTTTACCATCCAATCAGCATATCAGAAGCTTCAAACAACAGAAGAGCTATCACTTCAAGTCACGTTCTTTTACTGGGTCAAGGAATAGCAAGAGACCTCGAAACTTCCTTTAAATCACAGATCAGACAAAGAAACTGAGACTGAACCTGAAAGACTTCCAGATGCAGAGAATCCGGAGAAGCTTCGGGTCTTCTTGAAGTTAAATAAAGGATATTTTCTTTACAGTGGAAACTGGTGTGAACATGGCGTCAAAACATACGGTAGTGAGTCATACAAATTATTTTTATCCCAGTTTAAATGAAGTTCTTCTAAGCTGTGATTAAACACAGAAACAGCAGGACAGAGAAAAAAGGACAACACGCAAATACATGTTCTAATAATTATTATTCATTTATTTATTTACTCTTGTGCGTAGTGTTACTTTATGCAGGCCAAGCAGTTGAGCTCAACCCACAATCCCACTGCACGATCTGATAGCAGCCACTCTTAATACCAGCCCACATCAGCTGAG
>VOQK01013651.1:22234-34277 GCA_015052645.1 Benitochromis conjunctus
GCCTGACCCCCCCCCCCCCCAAAAAAAAACCCCTGGGGTGTTGAGCAAGTGTGAAATTTAATGTACTACGACAAAAAGTGCTCATAGTAGTCGTGTAATGATATAAATACACCATTTTTATTTGACAGTTTTTCAATGACTAGTTTGTTTAGCCTTTAACAGGATCCTCATCCTTATATGCTGACATGTGTGGACTTTAATGTTTGCAGACAACATTGTGATCTGTAGTGAGAGTAGGGACCAGGAACAAGAGCGCCTGGAGAGGTGGAGGTGTGGACTGGAAAAAAGAGGGCCTGCTAGGATGTACGGTTCAGAGATGGTGGTCCTTAAAAAGAAGACAGGGTTCCAGAGATTTTCATTCAGAGTGATGAAGATATATAATCATCTGTAATCTTCTCTAAGAGGTAGAGTATGGAGGCAGAGGGAGAAAGGCAAGAATCACACTGAGATGGTTTGGACACATGCAGAGGAAAGAGAGATGATATATTGGGAAAACAATGTTGAATATGGAGCTCCCTGGCAGGAAGAAAAGAGGAAGATCACAGGGAAGAGGATGCTGGGGATAGCATGAGATGATCCACTGTGGCGAGCCCGTAAGAGAGCAGCCAGAAAATATACATGTGCATGTGGACACACCCTTTGGCAGCATAATCATGTATGTGCCATGTAATCATGCAGGTACCTAGTGATTTCCCCCTTAAACTGTTAACGCTGTGTTAATGTATTAATACTGAAGACTGCAATTTGCTTCCAAACTCAGCAACTTGCCTTTCCAGAGATTGTATAAGTGGTCTAAAATGGGCTAATGTAAAGGCAGTCATCAAGGTTACGAGTGTAGCTAACAGGCTGTGGTCTCTGGTGTAAGTGTCAGACACTTTGCACATTCAGCCATCCACACAAACCTGCTCTAACATTTTTTATCCAGGACTAATATCGCAATAGTATCACGAGCCATTCAAATCTGACCACGGACTATCAGTCACGTGGCCAAATGTTTGTCATGAAAACAATAAACACATATTTTTCATTGAAGTGTTTTTTTTTTTAATCTTTTGTTTTCACAGAAAAAGATAAAAGTTGCATTTCTGCTGCGAAGGAACGACCGGTGAAAAGGCAAACTGGTGTAAATGTCCCCCATACCTGCGAGCTCCTGTGTGTTATTTGGACGATGAACGTTACTTGCGGCTTATTATCTGCTGCCAAAGCCACACTTCAGCCTGCCTGTGTAATTTCATCACGTTTCCCCCAGAATGCCTGCAATGTTGACTTTCATTCTTTCAACTATAACAAAAGTAATGAGATTAAAATGCATTTCGCAGGCATACATCAGGTTTCATACTGCAATAATCAAATACTAATAATCACACTGGAGGGAAAACATCTTGAATTCACTTCTGCCTCAGCTGAATAAATCTCAGCTTCTCAAATGTAAACGTGCAGTCGGAGTCAAGTCATCGACACTCTGAGCCCAGCCCGACTCTCCCGGCAGCAACTATCCCATTAAAACCAACTCATTCTCATTCTCCAGCTCTCAGCATCTTATTGTTGTTCATTAATGCAGTTCATTACGGAGTCTGCATGTAATTATACTCATATGAATTCCCGCATGCTCTTTTTTTTAATGAATTAGTTGATGTTCTGTGAATCTTCATTTAATCTCCTGTTTTTCTGTGTTTGTCTACGGCGGTTCAGAGGCGAGCAGCCGCCCCGCGAGCAGCCGCCCCGCGAGCTGCCGCCCCGCGAGCAGCCGCCCCGCGAGCAGCCGCCCCGCGAGCTGCCGCCCTGCACGCTCGCCTAAAGGATGATTCAGTCGGAGCGTCTGAGTTAGCAGACCTTTCTGCTCAGTGAAAATCTAAGAAGCTATTTTTTTTGGAAATTATACAGTCACAATAAAATGCGTCTTTGACTGTGACACTGGTCCGGCTCTTCTGAGTGTCAGATTTTTGTTATACGGGAATAAATCAAAGGCACAGACCACTCATCGTGTACAAATTTCAGTTTGTTTTCCTGAAAGCTAAAATAAATTATGCAACAAGAACAAGGGAAAAATTGCTCTGTTGAACTGGCAGCCTTATTGTTGCTGGAAAATATCATTTTTCATTGTTGCACAACTGAGACATTTTCCTGTAGAACAATGCAGCGAGTGTTTGTGCGCTTCTTTTAAATCTGTCTTTGTTACAGACAAATGTGTTTTATTTTGCTACACGATTCAAGTCTTGGGTCTGACTTCAGGACATTTTTCCTATCGTCTCAGTCATGTCTCGATCCAGCTGCTGTTTTGACTGTAACTTGCGTCGCCCTCAGGTCTCTGCTTTTCCTTCAGTCTCTACTGTTTTTTTTTCTCTTGATTTATCTGGCCAGCGTTACTTACTCCTCTTGGAACAGATGATACGAGTTGCTCTGCAGTCGGTAAACAGGTTCTACTATTTTTAAAAAAGAACTGGTAACCGGATAAGCGGGTTATTATGACCCATAATTACTTCCTAGTGTGACTGGCGTCTTTAATGGCTGCAGTAATTATGAGGGAAGCATGCAGGTTAGGACTGCTGGTATTTCAAGGCAATTTTTGCAGGATTTTTGTTTCACTTTGCCAATTTAGTGCACTTCCTTCTTGAGAATCAACGTGGTAAACAATTAACTTGTGATAATGGCGCTGCCTTCCTGTTTTTGTGTTGACCTCGAGCTGACAGTTGTACACTGATCCGGGCTTACTGCTCAGACGGACCCTCAAAGCACTGAGAATAACTGTGCTGCATGCTCACATAGCTCTGGGCCTGTTGGTCTGACAGTGGAAACATTTATTAGAAACCTCTATGATGAGTAAAATTACAAAGGGACCAAGTTAGCAGGAGAGGGTTACTGAGGGCCCACCTTGTGGGCACCCAGAGGTGCCTGGTAGCTGGGGTTTAGCATGTGGGGTCCAGCCGGGCACAGCCCAACAATGCAACATGGGCTTTCCCTCCTGTGGGCCCACTACCTGCAGGGGGCATCGTAGAGTTTCAGAGCCATATGGATTTGCTGGTGGGGCAGATGTCCTGGTGGTCTGACCACTAGTCGCCAAAAACTGACTTCAGGGAGATTTCTTTCTTTTTACACTTATATGCTTTTGTGTTTTGTGGTGTGCTGCATTGAATAAAGGATTATGCTATATTTAAAAAGCTGTTTGAGAGACATGCACCTTAAATGAGACACACGGTAAATGGACTGGATCTTATCTACTGCTTTTCCACTGTACTTGAGCACTCAAAGCACTTTTAGCAGCATGTCCCATTAACACAAGTGCTTTTTCACAACGGTCACACACATTCACACTCCGGTGATCACATCTAAAGGAACCTGGGTTCAGTATCTTGCCCAGGGACCTTACAATACCTCACCTTACTATATGCAGTGCCTGGAGGTGACTGCGATTACATAAGTGTAATCAAATTGAATTATATGAAACTGAATTCAAATGTTATAGTAAAAAAAAGTTCCTTCTACTTTTCTGGTAATGGTTGAGCTGGTTGTGCTGGAGCAATCTCTTAAAGTACAGGAAGGTGCTTTAGTCCAGTTCTCACCAGCTTAGAGGTTTGAAGAGTCCAGAGTTAAATCTGTGATGATTTATGATTATCAGTAAAACAGTAACGAAGGAAAATCTCTTTTGTTTTGATCTTTTTCAGACTTTTCTCTACACTGTAATTTGTAATTCTTATTGTTTTTTGCATTTTCGTCTGTTTGTCACTGTTTCGTCTTTATTTTACTGTCTCGATTGCGAAATTGGTCCAGTGTGTACTTTGCCTGACTTGATAAATGTATGGTAATACAACTGGGTTACTTGATTACAGCACTGTGTAATTGTCTCTATACATAAATTTGCAAACATCTAAATGTCTTATGTTGTAATTAGAATTTATTTGATTTATTTAAAAGCTCATTTGAGATAGTACATTGTGACTCTGGCAGGGTTCGTAAAAACTTGTGCTTCACGCCGTCTAACAAAAACAAGCCTTTCATTTCTAGACATTTAAGTTATGTAATACTTCCATACTCGAGTCAACCCATTTGCACCCAGCAAAAACTTCTTGAACAGACGACTTTGTCAGGTGTCTCGAGTAACGTTGAGATTTGAAGAGCGAGAGGTGAAAAGCCGTCTTTTCAGGTCAGTGAAAAGACGCCCCTTCACTTCTAAATTTAGTGAAAAGACATCTCTTCATTCTCAGCACATCTGCAGACTCCTCAGGCAACCATCAGATTGTAACCCAGAGCGTCCTGTGAGTCAGTGTGCCTGCATGTTTCAGGTTTCGACTGTCCACAGGCACGTGCGAATAAGCTCAGCATTCAACGCTCAAAGAGACGCAACCCCATTAAAGTACTTGATTTACATGTAGATATATTAGATATATATAGATATATTATATCTTATTCTTATTGCCTGTTTATGCCCTGTCCTTATCATCAACGCTATGCTGCTCACACTGTATCCTAATTGTCCCTTGGGGATAAATAAAGTTGTTCTGATTCTGATATGAAAAATGTATAAACACATTTACATTTTTGCTTTGTAAAACTAGTCAGTGAAAAAAAAACTGTGGCTGTCTGATCGGTCAAAAAATGTCAATCAAAGGTTCTTAGGAGTTTACAGGATAAGAGATAAGATAAACCTTTATTAGTCCCACACGTGGCAAACGTGTTGTGTACAAAGAAGGCGATTGGACTTCTTTAGGTTTGGTGAAGGCGTTTCATCCGAGTTTCATCTTCAGTTCTAAAACTAATAACGTGCAGACTCCCAGATATTTAAACCCTGGTGGGTGTTGTTCCCACTATTAATGCTCCAAAGCTCCTAAGCATCCATGGGCTGGATGACTGAGAAGCTACACAGTCAAACAAATGTTGTGTTTAAAATATATAAATTCTAAAACAAGGCTGGATGTGATGTGTACTAAACATTCATTTTTTTAGACTTCTTTCTGGTATTAAAAATGATGTTTCATCTTTTACTTTCAAACTAAATTCGGCATAATTTCTTTTGACTGGCTAAACAGATTTCCAACATAAATGGACTTCTGGTGCATGATGGGTAAAGTCCAACAGAGTTAATGTAAGAGGAAAGGAAATCAGTTTGAAATGTGTTGTGGGAATGCTCGTTTAAAGATTCAGCCCATACATTTTAACCATCCCAAACTTCACTGCTCGTAAAAGAAGGGGAAAAAGATCCAGTCTGGAAATGACTAACATGACAAGCAGCCAGAGGAGAGCAGCAGCGAGGTCTAAACCACAGCGCCTTCATAATGTTCCTGTCAACATATCAGGACCATGACAGACGGAGGCATCGGGGGCAGAAACTACATGTTAGAGCTGTATGCAGCCGTGCAGCTGCTGTCACAGGCGGGACTGGAGTGGCAGGTGGACCGAAAGGTTCAGTTCAGGGGAGCTCTTCGCATTTTTACGACTGTTTAAAGTTGTGCGTGAACGTGGATACTACAAAGCAGCTTTAGGGGAGAGAGTCGCGCTGTATTCGTTCATTTCTGCACATGGAAGAGAAAGCGAAGATTTCGGACACATGCACATGCGATGACGCGCGCGCACACACATCTAGAGCCTAAGCACACACACACACACACACACACACACACACTTTCTGGCACACACATGGAGATCTCTGTGCAGGATAGCGTTGAGAACCCATTGCCAGCGCACATATTACGCACACAGAAGTACGCTTTGCACAACCACGCGCGCGGGCACATGCACGCAAGCACGCCCCTCTCGCTCCACACGCCACTCCAGCGGTCCTACCTCCACACTTGCCCCAGCTGCAGGACGTGAAGCACGGACTGAAAGACCCACATGCAGACGGTGCAGCACCTCCGGGGGGTCCCGACTCTCCCCGCCGTCGCTGGCGGGGCAGAGGACGCGTACACCGGGGTAACATTCGCGGCGTTCACTGCCACCGCGCTCCCGCCGCGCTGGTCGCTGTCCTTGGTGCTTAGAGTGCCGTCTCCCGCCGCGGCTGCTCCGCCTTCCGCCGCTCCACTCCCGCTGCAGCTCGCTGCTCCTCCTTCCCCGCCGCTCAACTCCGCGTAGTCGTACACGAACCACCTGAAACTCAGCACCTGCACGACAGCGGAGGGCACCACGACAAAGACGAGCGTCAAACCGAACCACCAGTAGTCGTCTCTCAGGTAGTAGTCGGCAGCCAGCCACAGGTCGGTCGCGCCGTCGGAGAAAAAGACGAGCAGGGCGCAGAGCACCCAGCAGCAGTCCAGCAGGGTGTAGGGCTTCCCGCCGGCGGCGGTGCAGCGGGGCCGGGCGGCGGGGTTCCCCGGCTCCGAGAGGCTCCTGGGCGTGTTGTCATCTTCCACAGACACCGCTGCTCCATCCGACTTAGCGGCCATGTTGGTTAGGATAGGAGAGAAAGACAGAGAAAGAGGTGGGGAAACGGGAGAGAGAGTGAGAGAAAGCGAGGGAGAGGGAGAAGGGAGGGGGCTGGCTGTTTGCAGGAGAGAGTGTGAGAGATTACATCATAACTAGCCTCATCATCAGCCAATTAATTCCGAGGCATCATTACTAAGAGCGCTTTTAACACCGTGACACCAGCGCGATGTTTTCAGGACATCCAGCGTGCAGGCAGACAGTCCCGCAAATAATTACGACCTGCGGGGTTGTGGTTTTAAACCTATTATCGACCCTGCCCTACCTCCGCAGCACCAGCGCACATGTTACACTCACATTAAGGTGATTTTGCATGCACCATATGAGTTAACGACTTAACTGGCTACTGTCAGTGGAAGGACTCGGCGTTTTTATGCACATTCAGCCTGCCTTCACACAGTAAATGTTAAATGTCCGGTGCATTCACTCAAAAACCGCGACCCCTTGATCATTAAGAGCCTGGGTGACTTTGCATTCAGCGGTCTTTACGGCAGTAGTTGGACTGACATCATTTGGGTCTATCATCGAGAGAAAGCAGAGCAGAGAAAGCTGCTTCACATTCAGACAGATGTATAGGAGCTCTTCAGTAAAACCACAGTCTGGGACAGAAAGGTTAAAGGGTTACGCTCAGTTTTTTAAATCATTTTTGTCTGGGTTCTTCTCTGCATACACTCAGCAGCAGTTTCACAGGCTCGTTTTATCCTCTCACAGTTACAAGCCACAGTCTGCATGATGATTTTTACTTGTATGAGGGACAGTGACACAAGTGTCATGACAATATGACAGACAACAGTGAGGACCTGTTTTTGATCACTTTGAAATTAGGTAGCACTGTAACTTGTTGTCCATTCGCTGACTGTTGGAATAAATAGAAAAGCAAAAAAATTAAACAGGTCCAATAAAAAAGAAAGAAAAGGAAAACTTGGAAATCAGATCTGATTTCGGTACAGCAGTTGTTACTGTGTTATTATACACAAAAACATGGAAGCATGGTGGAATAAAGGAAATAGCTAGGGTTGGATTCAATTCCTTCATTGCATGTGTTACATCTAATCTGTAATATGGTAATTAGGCTGTAATTACTGGTTGCTGTCAACGTAAAATAACCATAGACTGTATATAAAAGATGCACCTGTTCAGCTCGCAACAGCTCAGTGCATTTAGGTATATAGACACGGCCGATCTGCTGAAGTTCAAACAGAGCATCGGTGACTTTGAACGTGACGTGGTTGTTGGTGCCAGACGGGCTGGTGTGAGTGTTTCAGAAACTGCTGATCTGCTGGGATTTTCTCACACAAGCATCTCTAAGGTTTACAGAGAACGGTCCAGAAAAGAGAAAATATATCCAGTGAGCAGCAGTTCTCTGGGTGAAAATGCCTTATTAATGCCAGAGATCAGAGGAAAAGGGCTACACTGCTTTGAGCTGATAGAAAGGCAACCGTGACTCATTACAGCCAACGTATGCAGAAGAGCATCTCTGGACACACAACATGTGTGAACGACACTGGGTCCCACTTCAGTTCACACACGCTCGACAAAACCAGAAAATAGAAGATAAAAAAATGTTGCCTGGTTGGATGAGACTCAATTTCTACTACAGCGTTTAGATGATGGGGTCAGAATTTGGTGTAAACATGAAAGCATGAATCTGTCTATCAACGGTTCAGGCTGCTGGTGGTGCAGTGGGATATCTTGAAGATCACTTAAGTGCCACAGCCTACAGAGTACTGTTGCTGAACATGTCCATCCCTTTATGACCAACGTGTCTGCAGGTAAAATCGTGTCCAACCAGGTACTAGCAAGCTTTGATCTATTGCTACAGATCATGTGAGTATTCATCCTGATTAACTTTTGGCATCATTCCCAATTTAAAGTCTTATTGAATACAACATGGTCTTTATTTTGTAAGTTATAGTCAAAAAGTCGTATGGATGTGCAATCAGTCGCAGCATGTCCAGCTTTGAAACACCGATACAGCACTGGCGAAAAGGTTTTGTTTGTTTTTGTTTACAGACTATGAAATTAAAAAGAGGACTTGGCCAGCAGAGTATTAACTACACAAGCTATGTCAGCTTTAAAGTGCACACTGATGGACAGCCAGAAAGGGTGCACAACTTTCTCTCTCTACATCCAAGGGAAATGGAGCGTCTTCACCTTTTCTGGACCAGCGGGCCCACTCGTTCCTACTGAAGAAGCCAATGTAATGCAATTTTGAATGTTTCTAATATATGAAATGTATGTTATTTTGGGGGAATTGTGCCTGTTTCGGTATCATTTCTGATTTTAGCTGCTTGTGAAGAATCAGAGTAAACAGAAGCTGTGTGTGTGATGTGTGATCAAATCAAAATACAAGATATTGATGGGTAATGAAAGAACGTGTCACCTGCTGCAACGGCGTGTCCGTGATGTGTGATGTTGATGGGTTTTTGGACAACAATGGAGCTCTAGGGCGCAGTGCAATGACACATATCAGGATTTGGATATGCTGACAGTATGAGTCGGTAGGATTAACTCACTTTTGGTTTTCTAATTGGATTTTTTGGCACCAAGAAAAGAAATGAAAAAATGCGAGACTCATCCCAGAAGATTTCATTAGCATCAGTTGTTGAAGGAGGTGTATTTATTTGGCAGCAATTCAGCCGTATCCATTTCCTAATATCCTCAGCTGGTCCCGGAGCAGCAACTCTCCAACCTCACAGGCAGCCTCTGTTTTAGCATCAGGGTCTTTAAAGTGCATTTGTCTGATTGTAACGAGGCAGTGATGCATAGAGCTGACAAGACACAGAGCAACTGGTCTGTTTACAGCAGTGACCATACTAATTGAAAAGATCCCATAAACTCTGAGCAGAATAGGCAATAAAACTCTTTGGTGAATTACTTCTCTGTGCTTCACTGCCCTCAATAAACTAATCAGCTGCCATGTTTCCACATCAGGGCAGAGGACGGCTTAAAGAGCCAAATTCAATTCAAAATGTCTGTGGATCCAGTCAAGTTCATTCGAAGCTTCCTTTCCACAAATGGACTGCCTTGGTTTTCTTTTCTTTTTTTTTAAGATTTAAAAAAAAAGGTCACGATGGATTCAAGCTACACATTCAGACTCCAAACTCAGCTCATAAGGATGACTGTCACAACCACACAGCAGAAGATTGCCACAGTTCACACTATAATTCAGCATGTTGATGGTTGAGGAACTAAAAAATCTGACAGATCACACTGGATGCTGTACTTTCACCTATGAGAAGTATTTGTCACGTCACTGAGTTGTTCAATTTTTTCTGTCAATATTTTATTTCCAGTTACTCTTTGCTTGGTTTTAGAGATCTAAACTACTTGGATTGGCTTAGGCACGATTGTTTTTTTATCTTGGGTTTTGGATAAAGTCAAAAGTTAGGCTAAAACACACCACTTTACCACCTTTTGGAAACTCCATATGTGCCATATAGAGTGGGGGGGTGTCCCCGGTACTTAATCCATGGAGAGGAATTCCCTTTGCTGGTGGTCCAGAGAGGGACTGACTAACTCTGTGCTTATGTCAGTCAACAGTGAGCTCAAGACTACACTATAGCCTCGATTCTACAATCTTCTATAGGAAAAACACAACTGACAACAAAAGCTTTTCCCAGCTGTCATAGCACGAGAGGCAAAGTAGACCCTGGACAGGTCACAGGTCCATTGCAAGGATCACACAGTGAGTGAGTGAGACGACCACACAATCACCAGTTAACATAAATGCGTATGGCTTTTCAGTCCAGATGACACCCACGCAGGCACTGGGACGACACGTAAACCCGCCACAGACAGGCCCCAGCTGACCACCTCCCCACTGTGCCATCATTTACCTGAACACATAAATGGAATCAGACACTCCCTTGTTTCATGGTTTACTCATAAATTCCCAGATCCACCACAAGTTATTTTACATTGCAATTAAAAATAGATCCATAGAAGGTCTAACAACTGTCAAACTAAGAAAGTCATTGAGGGTGTAGAGAAAAAGAAAGGTGTTTTATTTGACATCTCAGTTTTGGGGGAAAAAACACCAGAAAAAAAAAAGAGAGATGGGGTAGAAACTCTCAGCTCTGTAATTTCAGAGAAAGGCAAAACACAAGTTTACACAAGGACACCCGACGATTTGGCGAGGCTTTTTAGAGCACAGAAAAAATGATCATTATCAACTCCACTTGCTCATTTAACTCATTCATGGTTGAAAATATGAATACAATCCACAAAATGTTCCTTTGTAAATATCAGTTTTTGTGTGGGAAAAGGCATAAACAGCTGGTATTTGGTGTTAAAGATGATGCTGTAGCTGCTGTCAGTGGCGCAGAGATAATACGCACAATCAAAACTATTCTAAAATGTACTAATTAGGTAGCTCAATTTATTAGAAAATGTCCTTAAATGTTCAGTAAGCCCACATATTTTACACATTTAAATACTCGAATCAACAGAGAATAAAAAAGATTTCCTAAATGAAGTTTCACAATCCCAAATGGTTTTTAATGGCTCAGTGCTGTATAATTCAAAGCTGGAGTGTTCTGGTTTTTGTTTCACAGCATATTAGACATACACAGATTTGTCTGAATATTTTTTTTGATAAATGATGCCCATTATGAGTTTGAGACTAAGGGGAGCTAATTAGAGATCCCAGATCATCACAGCTCCGTCTCTGACAGGCTTTAAAAAAAAATACAGCCGAGTTTCTGCAGTGAGGACAAAACTCTCATCATACTTTCTTAATCGCAATTAACATAAATAAAAGTTTTGTGCAAAGTTTTCCACAAAATGTAAGACTCAGAGAAATGAAATATTTTAGTCGGTTCTGACTTTAAGAGTGAATAAAAAGAAGGTGGACACCCACTTTCATTTCTGACCTTTGGTAGTGTAATTATAGCAGTTTAATTAAAGGTCACATTTTCGGATGTGATGTCTCACAGGTCTGACTGAGAAGTAACTGGAGTGAAAAGACATAGCCTGCTTATTTTGTTTCTAATTTAAATAGACTGTATATAAAAGATGGGTTTGGTCAGCGACCAGCATCACTTTTCAGTCCTAGAAGCTCCAATCAAGTCAAGTCAAGTGGCACAGTGAAGCAAGACAACGTTCCTCCAAGACCATGATGCTACATATAACAGACAATCAACACCAGACTACATAAAGTGCAAGTGTGCAAAAATTGCACAAAAAAACAGACACAACAGTGCAATAGCAAATTCGGAGGGGTGCTGTAACTTGGTGTTTGCTCTCTCTGCAGTAGAGTATCACCTCCTGTTCCAACACACAGTAGTGTTTTTGTGTAGCTTATCGGCATAGCAATTTAATTAAAAACTTTTAGATTTCTGAGTTAACTTCAGTGATTACTTCCTCCAAACCATCAGCGTGTCTTTTAGACCCCATTCCTACAAGACTGCTCAAAGAAGTCCTGCCATTAATTAATGGTTCAATCCTAAATATGATCAGCTAATTATAGGCCAACCTCTAACCTTCCTTTCATTTCAAACCTTGTTGAAAGAGTAGTTGTCAAACAGCTAACAGATCATCTGCAGAGGAATGGCTTATTTGAAGAGTTTCAGTCAGGTTTCAGAGCCCATCACAGTACAGAGACAGCCTTAGTGAAGGTTACAAATTA
>VOQK01013655.1:3994-16381 GCA_015052645.1 Benitochromis conjunctus
TTTACAAAGAATTTATTCACAAACCTTTCTGTGTAAAATGAGGGAAATAGAGACGAAAAAAAAGCCCACGTTTAAAATGTGCATGAAAGGCTAATTGAGAAGACCTTCAGGGAAAGCTAATCTACTCACAACAGGAGTACATGTGTGGATAATACTGTGCTAATCATCCACACTGTATGCTTCAGCGCCTGGAACGTGGCTGAGTGTAGATACTGGGGCATCAGTGCCTGCGCACAGGAAGCTAACAGAAGCCTGCCAAGTAATTTGGCGGGTTGCCAGTCGGCACAGCTGACCTGCCGTTTGACCCTCTGGCTATTGTTTGTGTTCACTGCTCTGTTTATATTATGGCCCAAGAGATGCACTGGACCACTGTGGCCTTCTGTGTCAACGTTCACCAGGGGAAAAGTAAACCGAGTTTCCCGTTTGAGGGTTAGTGACAGAAAAGGCGATAACTGAGCTGCCAATATCACAGAAAAATATGGAAAAGAAATGAGGCCAACTAGGAGAAGACCTCTGACAGATTTACTGGTATCAGCCCAACCTCTGCAGTTAAACTCTATAAATGGGGAAAAGGAACAAGCTGTGCACAAACTGTCCAGAAGGATGCGCTGTTGGCAAACAGACAAAAAAAGAGAGCGTTAATCTGAATACGATTCAGCACCAGCCCAGTGTGACTGGGATTGATGAGAGGTTGTGCAACAGCCGATGCATACGAACGTCAAAATATGGCAAACTTTATTTGTAACACTGTGTAAAGACTATGTCAACACTTGTGGATTTTGGTCAGTATAGTGTGTTTATTCGAGCCGCAATGCAATTTTTTAGTGATTTAATTAACACGACAGCAGCAAAGTCAGTAATCACGCTAAAAGTCATGTCTATAGGTTGCGTTACAACCAAACAAAAAGAAGCATTTCCTTCCAACAGCAACAAGAGTGTACGCCAAATAATGACAACCACTTTGCTTGTATAGCACTTTTCAAAACACAGAGTTACAAACTGCTTCACAGTTTGAATAAAAGCCACACATTAGAGAGAATTACACATGCTCCAACATACACACTACAATACACACAAATAAATGTAAACCGTGGCCCAAAATAATGGGGGAAAGACGAAAGGAAAGCTAACCTATAAAAAATGAGTTGTTAGCAGTTGTTTAAAACAAACCACAGATTCAGCCAACGTGACAGGCGGAGGTAGGCCGGTCCAAAGTTTGGGTGCGATCGTCTCTGGTTTTAAAGTAAGTCAGCTGCAGTGATAAGGTCTCAGTAGCTCTGATATATAAGAAGGGGCCTGTCCATTTAGCGCTTTAAATGTTAGTAATAGGGTTCATGAATTCTAGTTAATTGGAACCCTTAAATCGTGCAGTGACTGATTTACCTTCAGGTATTTGACCAGCTCTCCTCCTGACGCCTGGGCGCCTGATGCAATGCTTTGACAGTAATGGAAAAAATTGTGCAAATGCTGATCCTGAAACACAAAGCGCATCAGAAGAAGAAGTTTAATCGATGAACCCTTTGTTGCTATGAAGAGCTCAAATCGAGAAGACAAAAGAAACAACGCACTGGTAGGATGGCAGATGAATCAGGGGGGTAAAACTAACCTGAGTGTAGACAGTGGACACAAGGTGGGTGGAAACTTTAAATAATGGTTTTCCTCCATCCACCCATTTCACTTCAGGACCTAAATGCTGTAAAATGAGAAAAAGCAAGAGCACATTTCTGTCACTGCCTCCATAGACATGGATGTATGGAGCTAAGAGAGCTCCATATAGCTGGGCAATCATATAATAAAGTGAATGAGAACATACGTAGAGGGACACTTGAGAACTCCTATCCAGTGTCTAAAAGGTGTTTGCTAAGTGGGTTAGCGGCACTAAGCAACTGTCTGACACGCAATCTAGACAGAGCATATCCTACTCAGCAGTGTCATATTTGTGCTATGTATAACCTCAATCGGTTTTCAACAGCACTTTAATGGTTAGTAGTGCACTGCACCTTGCTGGCACCCTCCTGACAGCTGAGGTATCCGGCAGGTAGGTTGGCAGCTACGGGGACCTGACTCTCATTCATGGTCACCCGACCGTCCTTCAGCAAGGGGAGCCAGGCGTAACCAACTGAGAGCAGAGACAAAGTAGGACATCTTCAAAAAAGAGCTCTGCGTATCTGTGTTGAGAGTGTTATTTTTAATCATTGTGTTTTACCTTGCATCTCAACCTGGTCTCTCTTTTTGGTGCTGGCCTTGCTGTTGCTATCGCAGCTGACGTGATGGAAGGTGAAGAGAAGATGATGCTTCTCGTGGAGCTGGGTTGGCAACTCAATCTTAAACTAAAGCAGAGGAGCACAAATAAACACTCTGCCGTGCATTAATGTTTGGCACTTACAATGCTTTTTTATTTTTTTTTATTTTTATTTTTTTAAAGATCAGGTACAGCGTGCTTACTTCATCGTAGAATTCAGGATTTTGCTGGTGATGTAATACTGAGGCAAAGGCATTTTTGGTAAACAAGGGTCCTCCAGGCCGGCCGTAGATGCACTGAGAAACAGCAACAATAGCCCATTAACTCTCGGACTTGATAGGATTATCCTCGGGGGATTTTTCCGCATATTTTCCTGCATGCATTTTACCTTAAGTGCAACAGCCTCTTCCTCATCTGAGTCCCTGAACTCAATGCAGACAGCTATGTTTCTAGCCTTAGGGCAAACACAAACGGCAAATCCGAAATAAATCGGTTGGAAATTTGTGAGAAACCTTCACAGAGGCAAAACATTTAATACACCTGTGTTCCTATGTCAACAAACCCCCAAAATAACACTGCAGAATAAATGAAATACCTTCGCAAATGACTTTTGGCTGTCGTATTTCAAGTGCTTCGGGTAGACATAGAGGTGATTGTTGTAGATGGTGAAAGGCTGAGAACATTTGGCAATGCACGGCACAAACTCCTCCACTTCAAAGAAGATGTTGCTCTTTTCGCTGACATCAAACTGCTTCACAGGGATGTAGGATGAGGTAACACAATCTGTAAGAGAGAAACAGGACAGAGAGAGGGAGAACAAATAAACAGCCTGCAGACAATGTAACCTGTCTAGTCTGAGTAGGAGCAGCTCTCATCTCTTATATTGGCTTCATGGAGTGAATTTAGAGGGCTTACTTGACAAGTCTGGGGCTACGTTGTCAATGGTAACATCGAGGTTTCCTAGGATTACAGGCAGCTTGGCCATCTTCTCCGGCCTGAGGAAAGGAAAATAAACTCAAGTTAAGCCTTTGCTATTGTCTACCACAGGCCGAATAAGAAACAGGCGGCTGACGGTGAGAAATTAGATGAGCCGCATGTGAACACATTAACACTTGTGAGCAACGATCTGATTTTTACATACTAATAGTCCAGCATTTTGCCAAAACACAACCTATAGGCTCATATTTTCCTTACGGAGCACCTGCAAACTATTCAGACAGTTTATGTTAGAGTGCACTGGTAGAAACATTACTAACTTCCTGAAATCAGCCAGCAGCTTGAGCATATCGTCGTTGGACAGTTTGTTGCCGTCTTGTCTGTACAGAGCTGAGAAGCGAGCACTTTTGTCAAGAGTCCCTGAAGCATCTTTGAACAAAGGTCTGCAAGAAAGAAGAAAAGTCAGAAGCATCTACATCCCTTTTTATCGATTATTATATTTAAATGAACAAAGGACACTGATAGCTTTGCTGGACTGCACTAGACTTCACAATATTTATTCATTTCTTTATGTATTCAGGTTTTGGAGTAAATGTAAACAGAGTAAATGTTGAGTGTTTAATATGTCACGAGACCACTAACAAATCATCATCACTAGAGCCCTGGGAAGAAGTTTCACAATGATTATTAAAAACCCACCCAAAAATGTAAGTATACATTGGAATAAAAAAGAGAAAGCCTACAGGAATAGTTCACTTTAAACATCAAATGACATGTTTTTCTCTGGCCTGTGGTGACTTTAATGTGTCCCGATCATGTTGGTACGAGTTGCCCAGTTTTGAAAATAATGTTTGTAGAGATTTCTCTTGCCACACAGAACTCACCTACCGCACAGCTATGCAGAAGAAAGCATCTATCCACCTGTGACAATGCTTGTAACAGGATGCAAACATTAACGACGCCTACTCTTGGGTAACATGAAGGCCACCAGATGGCGATAGCTCTGGTTGCAAAAAACCTGGAGTCCTATATAAGACTATGGGAAAACACCTTTTGGTCTTGACCTCTGTAAATGCATCCTGCTACGTTTATGGGCTCAGGCACTCATTTTGAATAAAGAAAAATTAAGTCTGTTTGTAAAACTTTGTCATTCCAAGTCAAAGTGAACGATTATCTGTGGTACAAAAGAGCACACTTATTGGCTAACAGGTTTTTGGCCACTACTTACCAGCACTACATTGCCACAGGGAAACACATATTTGAGTTTTGGTTGAAATTGAGTTTTTGAAGTAGAGCAATTAATTCTTAATGCTTAATTCCTTCTCTGTGATGGTTTAATTGTAGCAATGTTTGGTGACATTTGGGATTTAAAATCACTAGAAAATCACTTCTTTGAGCACTCACTCTATGTCAGTTTGTTTTGTGGTCTTGTTGTAAAACTCAGAGAGATATCATGCATTTGGAAAAGTACCTTGCTCCCCAGGCAAAAGGCATCCTGTACTGGCCTAACCTGCTGCATGCCAGCTTGGCGTTTTTCAGGACCTTCTGCGCCACCTGGTGCAAAACAGGAACACACTTGAACTTCAACACAAACACGCACAAGCTGGACCTCGTTTCTTACGGTAACTGTAAAATATTCAGCAAGCTGCCACACGCACATTTGAAAAAACAAACACGCACACACAGTCCTTCGACCAACATGCTGGACTGAATCACATTACTACCCACTGTTCTGCCCTGAGGGTGTGCACCTACTTTTGTAGAGCCAAAGTCAATGCTTTTGTTGAGTGTCTGCGCAACTGGTCAGCGATTGCAGACTGGGAAGATTATCTTTACGTAATGCGGAATAATTTGGTGGAATCTGCTGATTCTAGAGGAACATGGGATCAGTACCTTGGTGGAGTCTGAACTCTTCATGTATGGCTCGGCACAGTGGTTGATACCCCCCTGAAGCACCTTCTCTATGCGGGCCACCAGGAAGATATCTGGGTGGGGGCATGTTACTGAAAACACTCCCTGTGAATTGAAATGTTAGAACAGATTTGAATATGTATTGGTAGATTTCCCCAGTGCAGTCATTAAAATGAAGAAAAACAAAAATCTGTGTTTTTGAAGTATTTATTTATTTACCTGTCTGGGATACTGCATGGCTGCTTCTGGTACCCCGTGAATCAGCCGCTGGTTGTCGGGCCGGGCATCGCCTCCCCCGTTCATATACTGACTGCTGTTATTGGGCACCATGCCCCTGACAGAGGGGTGATTTAGGTCAACGTGGAAATCAGAGGAGATTTTTCTGCCATTCTGGATGTCAAAAAGCGACAGGGTGACGTAGAATGGCTCCACCTGGAAAAAGAGCACAGTGCCACTTTATTAGACAGAGTCTGATAGTCCTGACCATCACTTAGACTAAACTACTATGCAAATGTTTTTTTGTTTTTTTTACATTTTCTCAACCTTTGTTTCTAAGCTCCTTAGACAACCTGTCAACATAATCTATAAAAGCAGTGAAATGTTGATTATTAATAGTTTTAACTGTTAACTAGATACTTACAGCTTCTGAGATTCAGTTTTAGGAAGGTTCAGCCTGCTATGATGGCTCCTTTCATCTTCTACTATGCTAACGTATCACAGTATGACATGGATAAAGGATACTTTAAGGATAAAGTACGACGTGAATTATAACAAGCAGTGTATTTGTTCCTTATTGTGCCTTCAAGCATAAAATGCTCCCAAGGGCCACAGCTACCAACAACTTATTGTACTGAAGTTAATGTGATGTGCACTGGTACAGTGTAGATAAAAATAAAGAGTAATAAATAATAAAAACATAAATATAACTAATTATGGTACATGAAATATTTACAGTGTTAAAACTAGCAAAGCACAGCTCCAGTACAGTGGATCCAGTGTCACGTGACCTTACAGCACATATTAATAAAATTGACCACTGGTATCAGAAAAAGCTGGACACGAACAGCTAGCAGCTATTGCTGTCAAATTTCAGTGGAGGGAGCTGCGTGGACGCACTTCGAAGCATTTGCTCTGCGTGCGTGTGGACCATGTTGAGGTTTTAATAGACAGTTTCTGCTGGGAGGGACAGCAGGACATCAGACTTCATTACACAAATTGTTTGCCATTTCTGAGCCTGTAGGCTGGTTGCTATGCCAACAGGAGTCGTTTACCAGCTCAAATAATGAGACAAGTCCATCCGGCCGCTGTAACGAAACCATCTCATCCATCCTTAGTCAGGCGGATAATGATATTTCTGTTATTTAAGGCCTGATGCGGAAAGAACAAGAGATCAGGCTTACGTTTGTCGTTGGCCCTTCCTCGTTTTCAGCCACACAGCTTTGCAAATTAAACGAGAGGTCGTTGCAGTTCACCAGCACGCGCTTGCCAAACTTCTCCTCAAACTGCTTCACGTCTGGCTCTATTCCTGAGAAATCAAGTTTCTAAAGATAGTTCAAAAGATGGTATAGCATTAAACTGGGTCGGGCATTATCACCACTTGGGACAGAGAAAACGTCAGTGCGCCTTAATTTACCTGTGTGTCCGGATCCAGCGTGAACAGCTTCAGTCTGGTTTCATTCTTCATCCTAGACTCTATATCTCTTGTGCTCTGTGGAGAAGGAAAGCATTTCCTAAACTGAACCGCAAACTGTCTGAAACAGTGGAAACGCTGGCCGAGAGATTCACGGCGAGTTGTTTTTTTTTTGTGTGTTTTTTTATTAGTAGAACATTTGTCATTCGCACCGAGCTGAAAGTCAGGCTCCATATTTTACAGGCCGATCGCGCTGTGCAGACGGGGGTGAGAGTCAGGTGGTACCAGCACACATTTCACTGGAGCACACTCTATCCTGTCAAACTGTTTTCCACCCAACTGTTACCACCAGTTTCCATGCACATATGGCTTCACTATTACGTACCACTCATCACAATAACAGCAAGAAGCGCTTTAAAAAAAAAACAAAAAAAAACAAAAGAAAAAAACCACCATCAATATCGGAAAAATATTTGCAGCCTGCACGTCGTCAGACAGTTTTTCCCTTAAATACCAGAGACGATCCTATCCTCAAAAATCATTAAAGCTCCTAATGCTTTTCCCCCTACTGGGGACCTTGTATTGGATATTGCTGACTGTATGTATTCTGTATATATTCTGGGCAAAACGCACTCTTAAAGGAAAAATCATATTAGATATAATCCCGAGAAGGCCAATGGGGGGGTGGGGGTGCCTGTGTTTAATGTCAGATCAGATGAAAAACAAATGAATCACGGGGAAATTGGCTGTGTCACCCTCAACATTTAAATCTAAATTCAAGACACATGTTTGTAGCAAGGATGGTTCCTTCCGTGCCTTCTTGCTACTTCAGTGAGGATAGGAGATTAAACTCCATAAGAAGAATGTATGCACATCCAACAGAGAAAGTAGGACCTACCTGAAAGCTGTCCATACTGCCAGAGGAGCTGTCTGACTTTCCAAGATCATCATCTGTTAGAAAATACAAGAAACAATGGGTGTGGGGAAAATATGTAAACCTTAAGAAAAACCACCTAGGGTTGTAAAACCTCTTTAATCACTCACTGACACGTGAAAGTTCGGTAAACAGTAATTCAACTGTGCAGGAATCAGCCGGGACTGAGATGGGGATACTGCAAGTCTCAGTGGCATATTTAAAAGAAAGCTTCCAGATCTTTTCAAGCGCAACAGTGGGTTTTTTTCCCCTTTCCCCTCTCTCATGCACAGGATGATTAATACAAGCAAAGGAATTAGAAAGATTAGCGGGGTGTTTTATGCAGAGGCATTCAGCCTCTCTGCTTCATGGCTAAGCCTCCTGTGAGACAAGAGGTGAGTATTAAAAGCCTGGGTGGTCTGGAATCACATCTCCACATACTACATGTACACGGCCAGGAAAAAAAAAAAATGGGGAGAAGTGAGCCAGGACTTGTTGAT
The DNA here is from genome assembly GCA_015052645.1 of Benitochromis conjunctus. Classification (NCBI taxonomy): domain Eukaryota; kingdom Metazoa; phylum Chordata; class Actinopteri; order Cichliformes; family Cichlidae; genus Benitochromis; species Benitochromis conjunctus. The sequence continues at coordinate 12,127 of VOQK01013655.1, forward strand.
GATGTGGATAAACATTTCATTTTAAAACACCAGTTAGATATAATAAAGCAGAGGAAATAAAACATAAATGAGAAGGCTTACTGGGTGGATTAAGGGAGAAGGTCGCCCTTATTAATAAGTGACTGAGCATGAAAACTCTCTTCATTAATCCACATAATTTCACAAAACCTTTTCCCCGAATAAGGAAGCTACCTCGATAGGAATACCAACAAATAAAGACTCCCTTTCATGTGGAAGAATCGGGACAAACGCACACATACCATCATGAATGTCTCCATTTCTCTTCTCCTGCATGGCGATTTCAAAGCTACTGTGCAAGATCTTATTGAGCGTGTTGATCCAGTCCTCCATCTCCGCCTCGCTGTCTGCAGCCAGCAGGTAGGTGCTCTTATCCTGCATCTTAAGCTCGAAGGCAAACCTTCGAACCTTGTTGTTCTGCAGAGACAGCGTGGGGGGGGAAAAAAAAGGAAGGAAAGAGTTGTAGATAGTGCAGATAAAAACTTATTGAGTATTGCCAGGTAAAATACACCAAACGGGCATTTGATCATTAGTTATTATTAATCTTTGGCTCTCTTCCACAGTGTGTTTTCTGTCTCGTCTTCCTCCCCTCGCCCCCATCTGTCGTAGCAGATGGCTCCTTCTTTTTGAGCCTGATCCTGCAGGAGGTTTCTTCCTGTTAAATGGGCGTTTTTCCCTCCCACTGTCACCGAATGCTTGCTCATGAGGGGTCATTTGATTGTTGGGGTTTTCTCCGTATTATGATAGGATCTCTACCATATAATATAAACCACCTCAAGGCTACTGTTGTGATTTTGAGCTATATAAATAAAAACGAATTAAACTGAATTGAAATTATAACGATAAAAAAATAAAAGGCTTGTTATTACTGAAAACAGTGGATTGGTGTATTGTACCGGAATCTCATACTGACAGATTGATTGACTGAGTTTAGTTTTTTCACTTTTAAAAATCACATATCCAACCGTGAACATTGCAGAAGGGATGTTTTATCCCCCTCTCTGAAGTGAACACTGCACCGTGAGGCAGTAGATTTTTTGTTTCATAATTTAAAATGAGGCTTGCTCTAATTCCACCATCACCCTCATTTCATTGTAATCTATGGTTAAAACCTTCAAAAATAAAGACCTGGTATATATTTGAATATCGAGTCCACGTTTGGTAAACATGTAAGCATCTAAACCCAGATTTAATTTAAATGCTGCAGTGAGCAAATGGAAGGAAAGCGAGTTAGGGAGGGACAAAGCATTTACATCTGGATAACAAAGCCCTTCTGCCAGTGATGACCTCAAAACAGCCTCGAAGGCTGATGCCACTGCCTCATTTGGGCTTTCGTGTTATTCTATTAAAGCCCATTCAGAACCAATGAGGGCTGACTGAGCTGCAGTTTGTCTATGACTCAGCGACTCTGAGGTCTGATGCTTATTAAGTGCTTTTAATAAATGACTCCAGAAGAATTTGTTTTAGAGAAATAGAGGAGCCAATTTATTATTGTCAACAGTCATTGGATTGTGTGCTGGTGGTTATCTCTGCAGCTTGCCTGCAATGTAGTGGGAGTGACTGGGAGGGAGCGACAATATCTGCAGACTAGCCGAGTAAACACAGAGAGGGGTGTTTGAGACAGAAGTAAAACCGGAGTCCTGATAAACAGACTTCATCAGTGTCATCACCTCAAGTAGGAGACTCAACTCAGGGAAATTGACTCGACAGTCCTTAAAACTATTCCTACAGTACTGTATCTGTATCCTTACTTTAAAGAGTGAGAAAGAAGAAAGGAGAAAGGAAAACTTTTGGGAGACTGAGTCATAGAACACTTAACATTTTTTAGCTGTTTGTTATTACAAAGAGAGTGCTGGTCAGTTGATATATGACAAATGCTGTGTGTGTGTTTGACTGTATGTTGGCATCCTTACAAAGTAGAGGACCAGCTTGAGGCTCAGCTTGAAGCCTCTCTAGCATCTCTAAGCTGCAGCGTTAAAAAAAAACCCACTGCAGTTCTACTCATGGAGCAACTTCATCTGGGTGCGGTTAAATCATTAAACAAGGAAAAGAAAAAGCAGTTTAGTTGTAATATTCATTAAAGTGGACCTATTGTGGTTATTATTTTGTGGTCATATTTGGCCTTGAAGCCTCTCAGTTCATCCGATGTGTGGAAAAAAAACACCCTTTTAGCTCCTTTCTCTTTAAGTCTCCCCTCACCTTAGTCAGTTTTCTTCTGATTGGCTAACAATAGCAAACAGAAGACCGCAAAACCACTGCATTACTTAAACCACTCCCGTAAGACACATAAGGAAAAAGGATCAATTTAAATGTTCTTTATCACTGATTTATAATCCCGTCCCAAATATGTCTCAGTTCTTGAGACCAGTTTGCAGTAGTCCACATCGACAGCACAGAGCGTGTTGGGTTTGTCGCTGAGCTTTTTAGCTGGAATACACAATGATTTAAAAAAAGATCCTCAAAAGGATTTTTGCAGCATGCAAGATTCTCAAACGGTTTTCCTTTTAATTACTGAGATTCTCTGTTAAAAATGAGCTCAGAAAGCTGGCAGTGATAGCTGCTGGACTGAGCCAGAAGCTGCAATTATACGAGAAGGGGTCTTTGGTTGAAAACTGGGCGACGTGGAGGTTCAGCGAACCTGAGGAATGGCACAGCCGCTATAACCCACACACATCTTGAAGCATTCAAATACTTAGCACACTCCCCTCAGCTTACACTTGACAGTAACCCAGCCAGCTGGGTGCCTCAGAGGTAAAAAAAACAGGTTCTTTCCATCTGTTGATGTTGTAGATAGATGATAATGCATCCAGTGAGTGTTGGCCTACATTCAGCTCTGAGCACGTGGCATTGATTGTGAAGCTCGGGGAAAGTGCCTAGAATCGAGACCTCAGCATTCACCTTGTTTCAGCAGCTGACAGTCAGCAGGAAAAAAAACACGACCTTGGGGTAGAGGGAGCTCAGGTTTCATAGAAGTGGAGAAGAGAAGATCTCACGGGCTCACTTTTCAGCAGCAGCGCATCACTGTTAGAATAATTTCAGTTCACATTTTGCCTGTTACAGCTTGTGATTTACCCTGAATGCTGAGAAACTGGGAAGAGGAAATTGTTATAATATCAGTTCATTCTGGGGAAACTGCGTTTTGTCTGCACACTACCCCATGAGCAGACAGGGATATCCCGTTTGGCAAAGCATGCAGGTCATCTTGGGTCAATGAGGTTTAGCAATCACTGCCTTAATGTACCTGAATCACACCCATACAGGAGTCCAAGAAAATAGTTCCTTTGGGCTCTTTGGAGATCTTCTCATCCTTGTAGAAGTTTAAATTATAAGAACCATCTCCAAGTTGAGTCAGGTGGAAATACCTCCTCTTGAATGACTAGAAAAGAAGAAAGACAGGAAATAAGAACAAACAACAAAGATGGCATCACGTAACTTTGATCAGTTTTAACTGAAAACGGTTCAAACTGTCCTAAAGCGCTGAAAAATACAGCTGACACCAAGACATGTAACACTATTCACACTAACTCTTAAAAGGAAACTATAACCGACATAAACCAGAATCCTCTAAAGATACAGTTTTCATATGTTGACTCTGCAAATTGGAATTCACTATCAAAACTTTGTTATGAGAGTGCATATTTCTGTCTGGAGCCGTGTCCTCTGCATCACCATATTTCTCAGAGTATATGGCTTTGTTTTCATCATATCTGGATAATTGGTACTAAATATATAGTGCAATATGGACAATGCACTAGTAAGCTTTGCCCATTTGGTTCAAAACATTTTGGGTGCCATGATATAAAACAAAGAAAAGAAACAGACCCCAACATTTGAAAAACTGGAACTAGGAAATGTTAAAAATTTGCACAAAATTGATTATTTGAATTAATTTTTTTTTTTTAATCATACAGTCTATTAATGTGGTCTTTACTGCCACCTTACCCTCATGGTGACACTGATAGCACTGTTCATGTTTCCTTTATACAGCCAGCCCTGTTTAGTGATTCCACCTTTCTGGGACCCTAAGGAGGCTGTGTCCTGCAGGAGACAAAGACACGAGATCAGACAATTACATAACATCAGAAGGAAAACGCATACATCATCTACATCCTTGTAGATATAAAATCTAGCATTTGCACAAACGTGCCAATTCAGGAATTAAATCATTTCACTTTTCTTTTTCTTCTGTTGAAACAAGCTGCATAAATAAACATGGAGGCAAACTGCTCACACACAC
>VOQK01013657.1:34897-48334 GCA_015052645.1 Benitochromis conjunctus
GTATGAATGTCCTTGGGAAAGCAGTTTTTAGAAACTTTACCTGCATGCTGACATAACTGCAAACAGTTCAACAAATACTGATGTCTATCATGTGTCTATCATAAAGACACATAACAAGGTTAATACCCATTTGTAGGTATCAGGAATCCATTAAGACAGCCTGTTAGCAAATGGTCAAGGCATGCATGCACTTCTAAGTCAGAAATGACACAGTGCTCCCATCATTATCAATAACTGACCCCAAACATTAAAACTGTATGTGTTTTACAAATATGCAAGTTTAACACTCACAAGTCTAACAAATATGCATGCACCAGTGTTTAAAATGACAATATTTTTTCAGTTCAATTAATTTTTTTTTATATACTGTGAAATCACAACAACAGTCTGACTTTATATTGTAAGGTAAAGACCCCGACAAGACAGCCCCAACAATGATGACCCCCTATGAGCAAGCACTTGGCAACAGCACGAAGGAAAAAGTCCCTTTTAACAGGAAGAAACCAGGATCAGGATGTGCCTAAACTGGCTGGAATTGAGGTTTCACTCTTTCTTTTGTGTTATCCCTGATTGTTTGAGAGAAACAAAAAAACACAGTGTGATAAAACGCTTTTAGCTTTTTATCACACTGTTTTATGACGAGTATGCTGCTCGCATAAAACTGACACAATATCAGTCACAGATGTCAATAAATGCTATCTACATTTTCAGGTATCCTGATGTCAATCTGCTGCTTCTTTTGTCTGCTCCCTTATTCACAAGAGGTCACCACACTGAGTAGTTCTGCATGTTTGATTTGGCAGAGGTTTTACACCTGATGTCCTTCCTGTTGCAACTCCAAAGGGATTTGTGTTTCATTCCAGTTTTTAAACTCGTGATCTTTTACTTGTTGGGCGCATGTGTAAACCACTACACTATGGAGCAATGCCAATGTCAGTTAACATGGCTAATATCAGCAATATATCACCCTGATGGATAAATCTGTGTAGATAAATATGGAATAAATACTTAGATTGGCATACCAGTGTGACCATATAAAGTAAAAGCACCAGATTTTCTGTCTTACCAAGGAGTGGTGGGAGCGGTGGAAGTTTGGGCAGATGAATAAGAGACACCAATTTCCCACCAACAACTGCACAGATGAAGAGTATTGTGATGCCAAAGAGGTTTCCTCCTGGGAGACATTCGTCCTCTGTGATTGACCAAACCACTCCAAAGAGCACAACTGCCAAAAGAACTAGAGTGGACAGGGAATTATTGGGCTGCATTTCTCAGGTAGTTCAATAACTACTATATACTCATGATCTGCAGTTTTTTTTACATTCTTGGATGGAAACATACAACAAATGTACTTGGGAGGACATTGATGACCCAACAAGTCAGCCTCCTTTTTTACCTTTGGTAATGAGGGAGGCGAGAAAGCCTCTTGGCGGACAGGGGCAAAATCTGCGCAGCAAAGGACAACAGACCACTGGTGGATCTGTGTTGGTACCGGCGTCCACTACGGGGTTACGAGGAATAAAATAGGTGGTCTCCTCTGTTACATTTGGACTTGAGCAGCGACGTACCACCACCTGGATCTGGTTCACATTTAGGTGCTTTAAAGGAAGGATCAGGACATGGAAATAGAGCAGGTCAGTGATCACATTGCTGGGTGGACGAACTGTTCTGCTAGATGTCCTAGCATATTTCTAAAGGCAGCACATGACAGATGATAAATAAAGATGAAATATGCAGATTAGTGTGCGAATTCTAATTTACTGCTCAACTCCACAACTCGTCATAACGTTTGGTATAATAACATCATGAGGATAAATTCAGCATTAACATAACTATCTGAACAGTGGTAGGTGTTTCTGAATTATATTTACTGCCCTATGTCTTATTTTGCATATATTCAGGCAGAAGGATACCAGCAGTTTTACAGAGGCATACCATACCCTAAGTTTACAGACTGTTATACACTTGTGAAATGAAAGAGTTTAGATATCACCTATAAACTGATAACAATTTCACAGAGTTGCTCAAGGGATTATGCTGGCTCAAAGTTGGGATAATTCCTAGAACGAGTTTACAATTCTTTCTCAGAGGAAAAATGACAAGAAATCAATTATCAACAAGGCAGGGCACTCATTTTGATGGGTTAAAGAACAGTACATATAACACAGAACCATTAAACAGAACAAACTGTGTAAAAGATTATTAGCAGTAAAATACTAAACCTCCACATGGTTTGGCACAGGCAAAGCAATTCTGTCCAGTAGTGGGCTGGGAGCTGGACTAGGCACCGGACTGGGTGCAGGACTCAGGTCCGGGTTTGCAGGTTTCTGCTGGGTGTCCTCCATGGCTGTTGGCTACAGTCTTTCTGGTCCACTCTTGTATCACAGCACATCAAGCTGAGGGGTGGGGTTAGCCATCAGTGGGCTGTTCCTTTACTTTTGTTTTGGTGTCCACCTCTATCCACATGCTTCCATTCAAGTTTTTATCAGTAAGAAAAAACAAACAGTATCAGTGGTGCTGGTACAAATATTGACATAATGTGAAATTATATGGTTAAATGTCCTACGTGGACATAATTAACTAAACACAGGAGTATTTGGTGTTTAAGAGAATTGGATTTCATTACATTTCACAAATACTACATAGCACTGACTATAAAGTGTACAACTAGCGATCTATCAGGTTAATACACAGGTGGGCAGTTAACTTTCCCAAAGGAGGAACATGGGACTGTTGTGGAAAGCCGCTCTGACCTCCACAACAGTCCCAGTCACTCGTTCTGTGTGCTGTATGTATTATAAAAATGTAAGTGAGCTATAACAACCAACAGACACTAAATTAATGTAATACACTGTGTTATACACAAACGTTGACATGTACCACATATACAGGTACGCTAAACAGGCGCTACTACAATGTTTTGAAACTTGCTTTTAGCGAGCGACAGACGTCCTGTTAATCCAATTGTAAGCAAACCACGCTAATCAATGCTTAGCTACACCATATGGCATAGTAGCTAGCGTTAGCTCAAGTAAGTTACAGAGCGCGGATGCAAAAGCAAGTAGGTTAACGTGCAACTGTCAACAACAACTACAACCCGCTCGCATTGGTATCACTAAACCTAGTTTGCCAGCTACATAAAGCAAGTCTTCGAGATACAGTGTTTCATTCACTGTAAACGCGTGTATAGCCAAAGGGCAGATGACACCGTAGCTAGTCAAGCGGTTTCAAGTCAGCGGTTCCATTGTCGGACATGACACAGGCCTGGTTGTACACTATCGCCAGCTAGCAACGCCCCTTCTCCCAGTAGGTAGTTTGTCGTTTAATATGGGAGCGTTTCACAAATATCTATGGATTAAAGCGTTTAGGCCGTGGCACAATAGGGTTTTATGCCCTATTGTTAAAGTCAAACAACGACCCTAATTTGAGCGAACTTCGGTTTATACAATGAAGTTAAATTTGACATTATAGTCAACTGGACCAGCATTTATGGGCGCTAATTTAATCTCCACCACCCTGACAGGTGTCCGATATTTGATGTCCTACTGTCCAGTAGCCGGTCGTGCCTGTGCACCTCCTACTTAATGCTGACAGTGAACTCAACCCTTTATGCAGCTAGCTAGCAAGTGACCGCCTCTGACAAAACTAAGCTATTAATTATAGAAAAAAAAAGCGCTCACCTCTTATCCTAAACATTACCACAGCGCGCGGACTGTCTGTGGCAGCCTTTCTCTTAGCCCTGTAGCAGATGCACCAGCTGGTACATGAGGAATGAGGAGGATTAGTGACTGCCAAGCAAGTGTGTAGCGTCCACAACGTTGCATGGAGAAGTTAGGTTACATGGAAAACTGGTTTGCTCAACATTTTACACATAGCAGTTGTTTCACCATTATGCACAGAGTAATGCACAGTAATGGGATACAGGAAAGGTTTAAAGTTGATTACGCACTTCTGTACTTTATTTATAGTTATTTATTACAAGAATTTAGGATGGCAAATACATTTACAGCAAAGGTTTCGATTGCAAAAGAAGACACAACATTATTGCAAGATTATGGATATTTTTTTTAATTTTTATAATAAAAAAAATATCAATTTGTGAAAACTTTATTTGAATTCAAGGTTTGGCTTCCACTTCTGTAATGATGTGCTCCTTCCAGTTTCTTCACAGTGTCCAACCTCCATCGATGATCTGCTCTGTCCCAGTCACATAGGCTGACTGTGGAGGGCCCAGACAGTATAAAACCAGGGGTAAATTACTTTACTGACAAAATATCTGCAGCTTTCTCTAGCCTTATGATTTTGGAATTTTTAATATACAATAGGTAGGTGTATTCCTACTGTGCAAGCACTCACCTCATCTGAGGCCAGGTATACACACAGGTATGCAACCTCTTCGGCTGTGCACAATCTGCCAGTTTTCTGTCTTGCCATAAAGTCTTTATAAGCCTGTAAAGGAGTTACAATTGGATCATTCATTATCTTCAACATCCAGTCATCATTATTTAATCTTTTGTAAATCAAGATAACATTTAACACATGGTAAATGAATCACGCAGGCATTACAGTCAACTCGGCGAAGATGTACATCAACGCCTGTAATACCTGGTCTGGGTCAGGTTGAGCCTGGATCCTATCCCTCAGTGACGGAGTATCAACAGTCCCTATAGAGACAGAAATAGAGCAAGCCTAATTAAATGATTATTAAAAGACAAGACTTAGTTAAAAAATGATGGTCACATATGATTGGGTTGGATTTGGATCGGATGTATATAAATACTCAAAATTCACCTGAGTATACATAGCATCTATTTAGACTGGCTGTGAAGCCAGCGTGCCCTAACATGAAACAACCTTCAGCTAAAAAAAACATCAATTTAGTTTAATTTCAAGGATGTTTACAGTATACCTTGAGTACTACTGAGGAAGACTAAAAACACATGGTGACATGGTGATATGTTGCACTGTGTTCTAACCTTACCAGGACAAATACAGTTACAGCGAATTCCTTGCTGAATGAAATCCACAGCTATGGATTTGGTGAGCCCAATCACAGCAGCCTTGGAGGTACTATAGACACACCGGTTAACAACGCCTGTGTTGAGGAAACACATCTGTCACTCACACACGGCCGCATGCAGGCAAAGCAGCTATCTGAGATAAGAGGATTGCAAAGACTGGCCATACTTCAAAGACATAGTGTCCCTTTAATTAGGAATAGTTCTACAAGCAACTGCAATAAAAAAAGATCTGAGGAAGATCATTTACCTTTTATGCTTGATGCAACAGATGCCATGTTAATAATGTTTCCTGACTTCTTTGCCAACATCTAGAATGACAAATGGCATATTAACAGAATGGTATTGGTTGAATCTAGATTAAAACTATCAAAACGAAGTAATGAAAAGTGCCGAGATCTGTGCTAAAGGTCCCCTATTAGGCAGTTTGGTTAGTTTGCAGCTAAAGCAGGATTAGTAGCTGGGTAGTCACCACCCATCATGTCGCGGGTTCACTGCGGTACAGTTAATGCAGCTAATCCAACAGCGGATGAGAACAAAATTAAAGGCATATGTCACACCATTATCAGCAGAACCTATTCACAGGATAAATTGTGTTAAGGGTTTAGTGAAGAAGGCAAAAGTCACCTTAGGCAAGAAAGCCTTGCTCATCAGGTACATGCTCCGCACATTCACGTTCATTGTGAAGTCCCAGTCATCCTCTTCACAATCCAAGATGGTGCCATGATGCACAAATCTGTGTACGAGCACAGATGTTTAGTGAAAAATAACCTCATCTAATGACTTTAGACAGTATAAACATGATAATTTGGACAAATAGTGAGATATGTGTCGCAATATCTGTACCTAATAACTTATAATTACTGCTGTTACAAGATAAAACTCAAAGGTGATATTGTAGAAGAAACTTATTAATAAACTTGAGAAAAGGGGAGAAGGGGATTGTGTATGTATGTTATAGGGGTTTTGGAAATGTAATTAAGCAGTAAGCAGGAGACAGATGAGTGAATTAGAAAAGTGTAACTTAAATTATTTTATTTTATCTTTTTTCTTCTTCTTTTGGGATCAACGCAGCAGATCTTCCACCTACATCTCATCTTATCCCTACCTTCCTCCTCTGCCACACCAACACTGGATGTCCTCCTTCACTACATCCATAAGCCTCATCTGTGTTCTTCCTCTTTTCCTCCTTCCTGGCAACCCCATCTTCAACATCCTACGTCCACTGTCCCTCCTCTGCACATGTCCAAACCATCTCAGCCTTGACTTTCTAACTCTGTCTTCAAACCGTTCAACCCGAGCTGTTCCTCTGATGTACTCAATTCTAATCTTGCCCATCCTGGTCGCTCCAAACAAAACTCTGAGCATGTTTATTACCATCTTTTGAACCTTCCCTTTCACTCACGAATCGCCCCTGACACTTGTCTCCAGCCAATCCATGCTGCCTGCCCTCTCTTCTTCACCTCTCTCGTGCACTGTCCATTGCTTTTGATGGTTGAACGCAGGTATTTAAACTGACGATCCACCTTCACTACCTCTGCTTCTTGCATGTTTACCTTTCGACCTGTGTCCGTCTCATTCACACACATGTATGCTGTCTTTAAAACATCATAGTCCACAGAGTCTCCTGCCTGACTTCATCTGTCATCCTGTCCATCACCACTGCAAACAAGGAGGGGCTCAGAGCTGATCTCTGATGTAATCCCACCCCTACCCTGAACCCATCTGTCACTCCTTCTGCACACCTCACCGCTGTCTCGCTGTCCTCATACATGTCCTGCACCACCCTCACATACTTCTCTGTCTCTCCTGATTTCCTCATGCAGTACTACAGTTCCTCTCATTTCATTTGATCATTTGTTTGGTTCATTTATGTAACAAACCAACAGTGTGTAGACTAAAAGAAAATGAAGTCAAACACATCATTAACCTCAGATTTAAATACAAAATCACAACCATTCATGTCAAAACCAGCTACAGGTCAACTTTCTGTATCTAAAGTATCTTCACACTAAACAATTATAACAATGCTGGATAATTTTGTTACTTCTGTACAATAAACAAAAAAAAAAAAAAAAAAAGGTTTCAGGGTGCTACACATTTGAATAATTTCAGGACAACAGTTCCAAAGTTTAACCCCCATAACAGATACAGAAAGACAATTCATATTGGTCCTAATCCAGGCTTTTTTTTAATATTAATTTTTCTCAGTTTGTATTTGTTATACCTCATTTCAAACAGCTTCTAAATATTAAGATGTAACTGTCTGTTGTATGCTCTGTACACAATTTCATTTATATTATAGTATATCTTTGAAATCAGGTTGCGTTTCTTATCATTTGTATTTTTTGTTGGGTTTTTTTTGTGGTTACAAAGAGCGAGCTAACGTGGCATATGAGATTTAGGAATTCTGGCTTTGGCATCATTTTTTTTCAGTTTTCTACTTTAATCTGTTGTCGACAATACCTCACAAGAATTTACTTTTAAAAAATGGTGTCAGCTACAACTTTATTTGTTTTAAAAAGGCTACTTGATGTGCAACTTCTAAATACCATACATATGTTTTGTTTTTCCAAGAATTATGTAAGATTTTTGCTTACTCAGTAAATCAGAAATAAAGAAAATTTTAAAAAGTACCCAGCAACGTTGAACAGAACATCTACATGGTCATGTTTCTTGGCCAGGGCTTCTACTTGGTCCTTCTTGGTCACGTCCACCACTTTGGTTCTGATCCCTGACAATGAAAACAAAAACAAGGACAGTTTGGATTATACCTGCACTGCTTTCGTCTTCATAAGAGCTGACTTATCTTCCTGACTTTATTTTAGTGCGTGAAATAATTTAAGGTAGAGCGGCTTCATTTATCAATCATTTTCACAGTTACACAGCAAAACAATGGTCCCCCCTCAAGCTTTACAAAACAGGAAAAAAACTATTTAAATACATTTGTGTTCACTGCCATCACACTGCTACACAATCACGCTGCTACACAGTCACACTGCTACACAGTCACGCTGCTACACAATCGTGCACTCCTGTCTGCTATCTTCTTCAACATACATCTTTTCCTACTGACCGCTCAATGGCTCTGCAGAAAGCCAGTTAAGAGGGTGAAGCGCTGAGGCGTGATATCACAGAAGAAAAATGTTCCTCATCTCCTATTTATTCAAACCCATTTACTCCAGAGACCAGAATAAATAGAGATATGGCTCTCTTCTCACAGTCAGGAAGAAAAGACCATTAAAACTCCTATAAAGCCTTTTATAACTAATATATGATATGCACACAAGAGACGAGATAATCTTTTATTTTTTTTTAAATGATCACAGTAAAATTTCTCTAACAGAGATAAGTTAAAAGGCTCTTGTAGAAAACACGAACTTCACTCTGGGGAAAGCACAGGTGTTATGCATACTAATTAGCTGCTTTGGCCAGAATGAGAGAAATTAGTCGAATGCATGCATTGCTTCTTCCACTTATCTGGGGCCGGGCTGCCCGCGGCAGCAACCTAAGCAGAGAACCTAGGTCCTAGGCTTTATACCCTAAAACCTCCTCTCAGTAGGACAATCCCAGAAAAGCTCACTCAGGGTGCACCCAGGTGGCATCCTTGTCAGATGCCCGAACCGTCTCAATTGGCTCCTTTCGATGTAGAGGAGCAGCGCTTTTAATCTAAGCCCCTCTTGAATAACGGAACTTCCCACCCTATCTCTAAGCTATTTCAAAGTAATCAAAGTTTTAAAAGTTTGCATCGAATAATTAAGTTGTGAAAGACTTGAGTGAAGCCATAGGCGTAAACGTGTATCCCTTTTGCAATGCCTCGAATAGCCAGACGGGGGCAGCCACAGACCAGCAGAGATTAAACTTGCCTTGAATACCATCCAGCTCCTTCAGCTTCTCTCCATTTATGTCTGTGGCTGTGACCTGAGCTCCCTCCTTAGCAAATGCCTATAGTTAAAAAAAAAAATCAGTGTTCAGTTTCAAGTGGTTTCTCAATGTTTTACATGCTGTGCTATAAAATTCAAGGAAAAAATATGCGATTATGATGATCATACGAATGAGTGGAGCCACTCCAACTACAGGGAATAATTCAGATCATCAATACCAATCAATATCTCATTATCAAGCATCTGAAAGCAGACTGTCAATATCCATCCACAGTTCCACAACTCTTCTGAAATCCATTCGACTTCCCATCAATAAGGCAGGTTTTCAAAGTGCAAATGGATTTGCTTAAAAGACCCCTTATACTATTTGCATCTTTTAACGTTAAGGTTGAATTCCTCCAATAAAAACCCAATTCACTGTAATACAAGGCACCTTTGCACACTTTAAGATCACTTGGAGGGAACAGATGTAGCGACGGTCCAATCCAGTGTGTGAGATTTTCAAGTGTGTCGTTATTTCTTTGGCAAGACTATCCCTGAAGGACGGTCCTGAGCCTGTGCTTCCATTACCTCAGGAATCACTATTACAGCACAGTCATTTACAGCACATTAGGTGACACAGTGCGTGTTTCTGTACTTAAGGAAGTTGGAAGAAACGTGTTTTAAATTACACTAACAGAAATGACATCTCAGGACTTCTTAAAATCTTTAACTCTGGGCAGTATATTCTATATTAGTTAATTAATATTTAATGCTTATTCAGAGATTTTTACATTTTGATACGTGCAATATTTAACTACAAAATAAACACTTTCTTCTGTGATTTAGAAGCCACTAAATCAGTGAGATGTTAAGAAGAAGATATTAAATGTTTTTACTATTGCTGCAGCACGTCCAATCCCCTGAGCAGCGGCGGACAACACAATCACTTTCCCATCCAGGCGGCCCATAGCTTACCTTTCGCTGCTGCTGTGAACAAAACAAACAAAAGATTGGAGTACAACATCACATTTACTCAGATAAATGCTTTCTGTCTTAATTTAAAAACGTATCTCGAGCGTGTTTTTTACACAAATGTACGCATTTCTATGTGAAAAGTTTCTATACTTTAATTCCCAGTTTTCTGCAGTCCTGACATGAAAAGTCATACATTCACTGCTAATCTCTGAAAGGTGTGGTGCAATTTGTATTTTTATTATATAACTGTGTAATCATTGACAGGCTTTCTTGGCAAAATGGTCTTTCAATAAACTGCAGCATTTGATGGCCTACAGCTAAGAGAGAACTCTCAAGTGACCCCACAAAACCACTTATGAAGATGACTTGAATTCATTAGAAGCTTTCTGTAGTGTTAGGTTTATAGCATTGACTCACGAATAGTGACAAAGTCAGGCATTATAAATATTAATGTAAATGTTATTACTTGGCTCAAAATGATTGTAGCTTGTGTAAAAAAAAAAAGGCCCTATTAACAAATGTGCTTTATCAGAGTGCTGGTCCTTATTTACAATAACATCACCCAACAAATCTGACAAGATCAGAACAGATGTATGGGACTTGCAATGAAAGTTAGTAATTAAACCAAATATGATGTGATGCAGCCCAGAAATCATGCGATATGACAGTTTCTCAGTCAAGGACTAACATAAACTAATCACATCTGTCACATATTTCTATACCAAGTTCAAAGCGCAAACGTTCTTCTCATCATTTCATCAATATTACCAACATGAAGACGATATATTTATAAAGATTGTTGTAGGCTCTTTTACATTAAAATATAAAGCACCACAAAGCAACTGCTGCTCTATATAATTACAATTTAATTCCCTTGAATTGTAAAGCATAACTATCTATATTTTATAACTCTCATCTTACTGAACATGTGTGATTCCTTACATTTGGTTCTAATAGTAATAAATAAAAAATAATAAAATCGAGCCCATTAGGTCCCACTCTCTAAGAGTGAGCTGCTTATGAGAGAGTATAACCACCAATTAAAAGCCTACATTACTGCCCACATTGCAGACTAGGCCAACCTAACCTAGTGAGTGAGCATGTTAACCCATGTAACCATTAGTTTTATTTCATTGGTCAACGAGCCAACATGCCACCGAGCAATCTTCTATAAGAGCTAGCAATCTCTTCAGTGCAGAGGGTCTCCAGCTGCCTTAGGGGAGGCACTCCAGTGTTAGTATAAGCAAAGGAAGACAGCCTGGATCACCCGTGAGGCCACCTGTTGTTTCAATTATTGTGCAGGCCTTGTTTTTTTGTAACCTGGCGTGCACGAGATGGCCATTGTTGAATACACAAGTCTGCAAGCAGTTCAGAGCTAAGAGATGCCCAGGTCTTACACAGGGCATAACAACTTGAAAATATGAAACTGCTCTGAAGAAAACTCTGTAATAGCTTTGTTTACTGTTTGGACTTCTCCTTTTGTATGAACAACAATGCAGAGGGTTTTTTCTTTTTTCCTCAATAGCAACATCTACAGTTCAAAAGCAGACTTCAGGGAATCTGGTAAAGGGGCTGTGGTGACGTCGCAGTTGGTGCAAAACACAACCACACCCTGACCAAAAACAAGGCTTAAGGGTCTACAGAAGCTGCCAGAACAACTATGTAGTCCTGGTCTGACAAACTAGACCTGACAGCCAGACCTGGTTGTGTGCCTGAACCATGGAGGCCACTGACTATCCCCAAGCCTGGGCATGTACTCTTGTCCTCCAGATTTATAATTCATGCCTGCAAAAGCCAAATTCTGCAGCAGGGCCTGAAAGTAAGCCAACAAGAGGGAATTGATGCACACCAGTCTTGTGGCCAAGGATTAAGCATTGTAGGCCCTGCAGAGCTAATTAACAGTTCCTACAGTGCCTGTAAGGATGGATCCAATCCTAGCTGGCATTTGCCTAAGAATTCTTCATTTATATTTAAGTCATAAAGACATGGCACTCCCTGTCTTGCGACTGTTAACGTGCTTATATCAAACACTGATACAGTCTATGTTGGGGCCTAACAGCTCTGGAGACTCCTAAGTTTTATCAATTTTTCCAGGAGATGTTTAACAATTTAGAAATTACTGTGAGTATTACTGAGCCATTACCACTGCCACAGGCAAATGAGGTGTGAACCATTTCAAATGTCCATGGCCTTGGTGAAGCTTAACAACAAAAACACTTCACACCACTATGGTACTTCCAGGGAAAAAAAAAAAGAAGCTTTTTTCTTCTAAATAACCACAAAGTGGCACACCATGCCATGTGGGCTGCTGGGCACTGGTGGACTGTCCTGTCACTGGACCAGTGAAGCAAGAATCGAGATTTCAACCATTCAGTGCAGGAATTGCACATTTTGCACTTCTGCATTGTCTTAAAACGAGCAACAAGCGCAAATTGTAAAACTTCTGTTGCTCATTAGGTATTAAGTCACGTGTAAATCCTCACATGAGATAATGAAAACACAATGTGACTCAAAAGAGAAATGACATTTTAAGCTTCACTGCTTGTCTCTGTTCTCGGTTCATTAGGCTTAGAAACAGTGCAGATTTTCAGTAACTGTGGCCATCTCAGACAAAGAAGAAAAAGTGGCACCAGTAAAACTATAGTGAATCTGCAGTGTACAAACGGATGTGCACACAGGTATTACTAGAAACCATAATTTCCGTTATTCCGTTGTACATGTACAATGACAATTGAGGGCTATTCTATTTTAAACTGAGATAACACAGATACAAAGGTAAGTGGCATTGCTAAAAGCCCCTGTCTTCTAGGTAGATTTAAGAGGTAGAAAACTCTAAATACAGTCCGGAAAACGTAAAAATTTAAAGTAGCATTGGACTGTAATCGCTTTTCAAGCATGTTCATCTGTATCGGCAGAACTTTTATTAATTCCTATTGTTGCATAACAGATTTCTTTCCAACGTGTCTGAGCTACACAAACTTTGCTGGCACCAGCTGCTCCAGCGCGGTCAAACACACAGTAACGCCTTTTACTGATGAGCATGTGCAGATACTATTTACAGGTTGCCCTGTTAGCTAACGTAAAGTGATTTTAGAAACTCACCCCTCTGCTGAACTCCGACACGACGCACTTAACGTCAAAGTTCGGCGAAGCCGGACACGTGACACGCTGCTAGCACTCCTGTTGGCTAGAGACCAGGAAGTTCACGCGACGGGACAGGGTGCAATTCGAGAACCTGCAAGCGAGCACACCAATAAGGCTTTCTACTTTCACAGGGCGGTTCACCCTTCAAAACATTAAAGATTTTAAGCTTTGTACAAACTTTTTAAAGTTAGTTAAAATTAGCTCTCTTTTGAGTCTCCTTCGGGCTACTAATATTTAATATACCCTTACTTAGTCAAGCTTTGTATTAGGATGTACATTTGATACAAATATTTTATTTGTAAAGGCCAAGAAAAGACCAAGAACAAAGGAATATCAGAAAGATTTTTTTAATGATTCATTTTGAGAGTAAAGATGAAATTTCACAACAAAAGTTGAAATAAATAGTATGTAATGCATAATTACATACACATGAC
>VOQK01013658.1:10504-24222 GCA_015052645.1 Benitochromis conjunctus
TTAATAAATTTGACTGACTCTTCATTCAATAATTCATTTGAAATAAAAGGTTTACTCCTAAAAGATAAGGAAGCGGTATAGTTGTTTTTGTTCCTTAAACACAACACGAGCAGCAGCTCAAGTTTATTGCTGTTTGTACGCCAATTATGAGCGAGCCAAACCAGTCATTCCAATTAACAGATTCATACCCACCTGCCAGATTAAACATGCACCCGACAGATACGTGAGAAGATGTCTGATAACACAAGCTGTTCCACTTGCAGAAACTGTTGCTATTGTTCCAAGCCACGGTTACAGTATTAGTTTTCAGTTGTAGTCATATGCAGTGAATTAATCTGCTCTGATTCTTTGTGCTCTAAACATCCCGCAGGGCTGTTGGGAGAAACCCTGTAGGATGGTTAAACAATCTTTCCTGGAAACCTGAACTGAACTTGTTAAAACAGCACGCCGACTTATCGAAACTGGACGACGCAGATAGAATCCCAATCCCGCTCTCAGTCGTGTTCTTAATCACATCATTAATTTATTGCTGATCCTGCTCAGTAGTTCTCAGTACCAGCACTTGCAAGAGGGCGATGCTCCAGGTGTTTTGTAACATGAGGTGTTATGCTAAGCTCCTGCCAGAGGAGTTCATCACCAAGAGATTCAGAGGTAACTCGTGTTCAGTGAATGACTGGATCTGCCTGCTCAACAGGGTTAGTGTCGCAGGGACAATGCAAAGAACTGGGGGAGGGGGGCGCTTGTTGCTGACAGCGATCACGAGGAGATAAACTGCTTTGTCCATGCAAACAAACATATCAAAACTATACCAAGGCTTAGACGCGGCCGGCATCATACCTCTAGCATTGCACTGAATAAATGTGCATATGTGACAAGACTGGACAGCTGAAGTACAGATATATATTTTTAGTGGTTTGAGGAAAAAACAAACCGTACATGGTGCCTTCTTCTCACTGCTTCCTTTAGCCCAACTTGACTACTTTGCCCAGATGTAGTTAAAACAATCTCATCTGTGTGACCAAGTTATATTTATACATCATTTACTTCAGTTGGTATTTGTAATAAAAGTCTCATGACAAAAAAAAAAAATGCTGTGACAACCACAAATTAGAGAAACCAAAGAGGCACTGCCAAGCCCCTTTTATTGGCCACGCTAATTATGCAGGATTACCGATTTTACATTTATCTTTATCGACGTGACTCTTGTGCATCTCCACACAAACTTTAAGCTCTGATTCACAGTCAATACAAAAATTTGCTGTATATTTAGAAGCAATCCACTTGAAAGTATTGAAATTTGTGTGTTTTTTTTCCCATCTAGATTTATACTTTCGAGCTTGTGGTGAACAAAACAGACAGTGAAATAAGAACAAACCCAGACACACATGCAGGCAGTGGTGTGAACAGGGGTAACAGTAGCCGCAGGGGTTAGAGGGGCTGTGGACGGGGAGGGATGGGTGTACAAAAGAAGTTTGGAGTGGGACAGAAGGGGAGGGAGAGGAGATTCTGGCCTGCTATATCAAAGCAGGATGAGAGGAGAAGAGTTGGGAGGCGGGAATGACCCTGTGAAGGTGTGCCAAGAGAACAGAGAGAGGGAGAGAGAAAAGAGGGAGAAGGCTGGGACTGCACAGCCAGCCCAAATCCCACATTCAAAGGCATTCTGGGCACATTCCTGCGCATCAAGCACACCATACAGCCAGGCAAAAAGAGTAGATGTCAAAACATCACATAGCATTATCTTGCATTATTTCAGGCAGATCAAGTGTGTTTGCATGTGAGAGTGAGACAGGGCGAGAGAAACAATTCCAGTGTGTCGCCTGGGAATAATGCTAATTCTGCTACTTAGCCCTCTGCTTTTCACACAGATAGCAGCACGGATGTTGCTGTGATCCAGAGATGTAGTTCCTCTGGTAAAATAAATCACTGCAGTCTTTTAGTGACTGATAAGCTTTAAAGTTGTATATTTAACACTAAGACAACACCTTTGCGTCACCGTACTCCATCATTTTTGACTAATATCTGAAGCAACCTGTCATCCCAAATGCAACTTCTGGTCATTTTTTTCTAAAGAAACTGCATTTCCTCAGTCAGACAGGAGACATTTTTAAGGTTTTCATTGCTGGTTCATTTAAACAAGCAGCAAATATTGTGAAGTTATAGTTAAGTTTTCTTATTATGGAGGCTTTAAACTGTTCTTTGATAGAAAATGTTACAGCTGTTACAGTGTTAAAATGTTATGTAGCTGTTGTCCATTCCAGTGTGATATTTACAGAGAAGTGATCATGGTGCGACTCAGACACGAAGCTTTCACATGATGATTTAATTTTCACTGTGAATGCCCAGGGCACTGGAAGCGAACAGCATTGTGCCATAAAAACGCACAAACAGACTGCAAACAATACTGAAAACTGCTCCACACCCACCTGTGGTACTGGGTCTGAAGGAACTGAAACTCCTCCTTGATGCGGTCCAAAGTTTCTGGGTAGGTCAGTTTCAGTGACTGGGGCGTCCCCGAAGCTGCAGCCGCCGCCGCCGCTGCAGCTGCCACCACTGACGCAGAGGATCCCGGCGGTGCCTGTAGAGGTGCCTGAAAATAAAAGAAATATTCATTAAAAAGACTGTTGGCTTGGCATTAAATTTCAAAATCGTGTCATTCCCGGTGTCCTTGAGGAATTTTCTACAGTGAATATTATCAAAAAAAAAAGAAAAAAAGGAAGCAATAATCGTGAGCACCATATCTATTCTCATGTCTGTTAGGAACTGTTGAATGTAGAAATACTGTTATTGCCAGATGTGAGCGGGTCAGCAGAATAGGGCGGAGAGACACAAGAGCTTCTCAGCCAAATGAGCACACTTTGTTTAATTGCAAGTCTGAGTAGAAGAAAAAAAAGAAATAAAGGGCAAAATAGAGCAGTGGGGGTGCAGAACGGGGGAGGAAAAGGACCCCATCGTGGCCAAAGACCCCTTCCAACCCCTGTGTATAGTCTCTCCTCTCTGCAGGATCCAGAGCAATTAGGAGACTACAACCATAGGGGTAATGCTGCAGGACAGGCAGACAAAAGGGGGCTAAGAGCAGGCCTAGGAGGGTGGTCGGGGCTGTCAGTCCATTTGTCTGTCTGTTTGGCTCTCTCACAGAAGCAGACAGCCGGTTCACAAGCTTCATGACTGTCATCTAAGATGTTAATTTTTAGGCTCTAGCACTTACAAAATTATATCAAACTAAAGTGTAAGTACTAAAACTTATATTTGGTAGGCCACAGATTTGATCCTACACAGTGCTGTTTAATAGATACATTTAAAATCTCAAACGGCTGACAATATTTTGCCGATTTTTAAAATCAGGAATTGTACAGACAGACTTGGAACGTTGAACTTCTTAAGCGTTTTCATCATATAATGCAGATTTCTTGTCAGATTTCTTCTCGCTTGAAAGAATAAACCAAAAATTTGGGTAGTGTTACAATTCCAGCCCAGGCAGATACAACTTGTCTACTGGTGCCACACACATTGTGTTTACCCTGCGGCGCTATTTTCTCCTTTGAGGGTAGTAGAAGAGTGCAACTCATTTTTCTCTTATATGCATTCTTAACTGGTAGTCATGTAGCTTTGCTACGTTTTGTCTCGCTGCCTGGGGATTTGCTAGGAAGTACTCAAGTTCCCTGTGCAATGTGGAATATATATACTGAATGTAAAGGGAGAGAGCTCTGCTCACATGTATGCTCCCACCTGCATTCTGTCAAACCCATACATATAGCAGACTGTGTGTTTAAGTTAAACACATGCAGGCTTAAACATTTCTGCTTGATTCTATTTTTAACAATTTACCTTCCATTTCCCATCCAGTTCTTCCGGAGACTACATTATATATGTTATCCTGTCTTTCAAGCCATCTGGCTGGAATTACTCAATTTCTGAAAGTTTTGAATTTATATTACACATCAAATAAAACCACGCTGAAGGGGACTGATGGTATAAAGTGGCTAGATAACCTAAAAATAAACAAAAAAACTAGATATCCTTAGTCAGTTCTACTTATGCGATGTAGTTTAATTACACCATACCAATTAGGATATCCCAGCGTGCCCAAAAATAATAAGCTGCCCACCTTGTCATCAAAATAACCTACAAGGTTATTTCACTGATGAGCGTAGGATTATGACGATTTTTAATTTGGTTTCAAAAAATAACCCCGCAAATCCTGATGTTCTACACATCAGCAGTGTCTGTGATGCATTAATGATGTATAATTAAAGGCTTAATTACAACATCGCCCAGCTACAATGCCGCGAAACAGTGTGTAAAAGATGTTAAATAAAAACGTGCGCGTCCACATGTGTGCAGACGCATGAAAGAAAGATACACCAAGAGAGGTTTGCCAGCAGGTGAAACATTATCTGAGGAAAGGAAATTAAATACTGAGGAAAGACGGGGAGTGCAAGGACAGAGAATAGAGATGAAATTGGGAGGAGAATTTAAAGGGGGAAAAAAAGGTAAGACTGATGAAAAGTAAAAATGGACAGATAAGATGGATGAGGCTATTTTTGGAAATACACAGAGAAGAGGTGAAGGAGGAAGAATTTTCTAAAAGGAGATTTAAATGGAGAAGAGGAAGGGAGGAGAAATGGAACAAGGGAAAGGAGAAAAGGGAAGAAATGGAAGGAAAAGAAAAATGGCTGATAGAAGAGGGGCTGTGGCCTCATTGTTCCTCTTTCTTTCTAACAAGCTGCTCTCAATCTGTCGGCCAGATCCCCCTCCTAGAGCACAGAAAGCCACACAAACACGTGCGTGCGCACACTCCGTTTTTTCCCTTACACACTCAAACCCAGTATAACAAACACTCACCCCCACAAAACACACACATTTTGTCGGTCACACATACACACTCGCCACGCTCTTCTGTTGAAACGCACACACTCTCCGCTCGTTCTCACGCGCGCGCACGGACACGCGCGCGCACACAGAGAGCAATTACTCTTCACAAGAGGAAAAAAAGAACACCAAGGCCATGGCCATTTTATAGGACAGTGGAAGGTGTAAGAAAGAGGGGACTATCCTTTTTATCGCTCTCGTTCCTCTTCTACGTCCCTTCAACACTTTCTGGACTTTAAAAAAAATATTCCCCCCATTTTTTCTTATATTCATGTCTTCAGAGGACAGGTAAGAGGAGAGACTGTGCCTTCTTCAAAAACAGAGGCTTTTATCCCCCCTAAAATCAGGAATCTACCATTTCCCCGTTGGCTCTGCCACTTATGTGCAACTCCAGTGTGTTGTTTTTTTTTGTTGCTGTTATTTTACACTGATGCACATCCAGATGTTGCCTGTGAAATACTAAATCCATCCTATCACAGCATAGCATAACATCTTAACTCCTCTCCCACGAACCAGTGCTCTTAGTCTGTCCAAACCCCTGATCTGGCAAACAGCTGAGCAGGCTTAAAAGTGAGAGGTCAGACCATTAAGCTGACCTGGTAACCTCTGGGAATAGATCTAGGCAGGGAGCCTCACCTGATAATCCCACGGTCAGTTATTCCCTCTCTCCTCTGCCGTGTCCCAGGCTCGAAGGCAAACAAGAGACATGCCGTCTGCCCTTGAACAAAGCTTACATAGGCTGAAAATCGCTGTTACACAATTACAGGCTCGATCTTTTTGCGTGTGATACAATTGTGAAGTCGGGTTCTGTAATACTGGGCAGGGATTGCAGGAAAGCTTATCTCTGATATGATCCGAGATCATCTGATTACTCAACTGTTCAGTTAAATCATCAGGAGACTGCTTACATTCTTGTGTAGAGAGAAAAGTTAAAATTACAGGTCCTGGACCTACATGAGAACAATGAGGGAAAAACATGCGACCCCATCAGATTAAATATATATGCAAACACATACAGGCTGAAAAGCCTAGTTCAGTTTCACTGGTTTCTTTCCAAAGGAAGAGGGCACGAGTCATCCCTAAAGACAGAAATGATTTAACATCAAACACTGCATCCAAAATCCAACCATGTAGCCCGACAATGCAAAGACAAGCAAAATTATAAACGAACACTTACGTATGAATAAAGGAGAATACCGCAAACTAAGCACCCATTAAAAATCTGGATGTGAAGGGACCATTACCAGTGTGGTGTTTTCTGAATTATATCATTCCTGTTTTTATTTGAGTTACCTCAAATTGCACCACGAGCAGCAAACCACCATGACCTCACATCCTTGCTCGAACCCCCACGCTCTCAAACAAACATGTGCAATCAGACTCACAGATGAGACAACACACCCACACATGACCATTATAAACATTAAGTTTTCCACAAGTATTTACAAGCACATATGCACTTCATTGCATTCACACATGACTGCAGCTCCAACGTCAGTGTTAACGGAAACCTGCAAGATGTGTCTCCGTCCTCGCTTTGCAAATGGAGCGGAAATGGGGCCATGTCATGAGGTAGTCGTGTCCACTCTGACGAATGCTTTTCGGTGTCTTCATTATAAGGATGCAGGTAATTAGGGAAGGAATAGATTTCCCGTGGACAAAAACAATATCTTTTTTTTTTAGTTATAGTCTTCACCACTAAAAAATTTGTTTTTCCATATGCACAATCCAAGAAAGAAAAAATAAAAGATTTGAATTCCACATTGCAAATCCTGAATAGTGCCTTCACAAAAGAATGCAGCCACCTTCATTGTGTGTTAGCGCGATTACGTTTCCCAATCTGAAGTACAGCTCTGCTTGCAAAAGAAATTTGGATGCTGTAGATGTAAACAAAACAGAAAGAATGGATATGTAAATCAATTTTCAATTAAATTTTATTTATATAGCGCCAAATCACAACAACAGTTGCCTCAAGGCGCTTTACATTGTAAGGTAGACCCTACAATAATACATACAGTGAAAAACCCAACAATCATATGACCCCCTATGAGCAAGCACTTTGGCGACAGTGGGAAGGAAAAACTCCCTTTTAACAGGAAGAAACCTCTGGCAGAACCGGGCTCAGGGCGGCCATCTGCTGCGACCGGTTGGGGTGAGAGAAGGAAGACAGGATAAAAGACATGCTGTGGAAGAGAGCCAGAGATTAATAAGAAGTATGGTTGAATTCAGGGAGGTCTATTAACACATGGTGTTAAATCAGTTAAACACTTTCTTTAAAACTTCATCATTTTATCATATTTGAAAATTATGTGCTGATTTGAAAAATTAATGCCAGCAACACGTATCAAAAAGTTTAGAATGTGGCGAGTTTGTGCAAGGTGGTGCGTGGCCTAGTTTTTTTAAAAGCTTTTGTCATATTTTTTTTCGCTTCATAATGCGCCAAATGATTTCTGTGGGTGGCAGATCTGGGCTGCAGGTAAACCAATTTAGCACTCTGACTCATGCTTTAGAGCTACGGTGTTGTAATAGAGGCAAAACGTGATCTGGCATCATCTTGGCGAAATAGAAAAGGCCGTTCCTTCTTTGTTTTGTTTTTTTACCTAAACCTGTAGGTGCAGCTCCAGATTGTGTTTTCAGGAGTTGTGTTTTCCCTGAGACCATGTGCTGACTTCCATTACAGAATCATGCTTTAATGCAGTGCCGTCTGAAGGCCAATAAAAATCACAGAAATTCAGTATTGGTTTTCAGTCTTCAGCCTTGCATACAGAGATTATTCCAGATACGGTTTCAGATTTAAACCCAAATTCTTTGAAACTTTATGCTGAGCAACTTAACAGAATCCCCTTCCTAATAAAGCCATAACCTTTAACTCCCCATGCTTGATTTTTTTAACATGGCAGAAAATTCAAAAAGATGCTATATTTCATAGAAAGTCCCATTTTGAACATTTCAATCTGTATTTTGTTACATTTTACATGGTATCCAGGCTCTTCTGGGTAGTGGGTTGGAAACTAAATATAGCTGAGACTTACTGAAACATCATAAGTAAGAAAGAGAGTATATGGCAATATTCTGACTTAATGCACTAGAAAAAAAGTCAGGAGGTCAGGAAAATGAACAGCGACGTAACAATCTATTCAAAAAATGTGATTCCACAAATAAAATATATATAGACGGGAATATAATAACACAAGTGAACGTCAGCAGGATTCACTGCTGGGGAGGCATAAATGTCAACAAAATTTCATTTTCATCCAGCCAAGACTTAATGAGACATTTCAGGCTGGACCGACACCAAGTGGTGGACCAACCGACTCATCCCTCGAGTCATTCTACTTGCATGACTGGGAAAAAAAAAAAACCTTGCCAAATATATGTTTAATTGTTTCATCGAATGTCGATCCCTCCGTCTGTCTCCTACAACTGGGAAAATAATTTACTGCTGCCTCCCCTCATATAGCTCATTAGTCAGGCTACTAATTACGCCGCTTACCCACAGAGTCGATCAGAGTAAACACCCACCAAGCTCTCTCTTGTTCTGTCTCATCTGAATACCACCAAGGACGCAATGACAATAGGTCTAACCCAGAACAGCATGTCCGAATGCGTATCTGTGTGTCGCCACCCCCACACCTACTCATCTCTGAGGGCCGTGAAACATGTCGATATCCCGTTCTCTCTCAAAAGCTTAAAGCCTGTTATATGAAATTATTCAGACATGACTGTCAACATTTGACAGTCATTTGCATTGTTAAACAGCATGTAGTGTGGAAGAGGAGTTGCCCCCACACCTCTGCCCCCCCGCCACCTTCCATCGAGTAGGTGCTGGAGAAACCTGCTGGTACTCTCTCAATGATTTCTCTTCTTACAGGGGAGGGGTTGCCAGGCACCTGTTTCATTAGTCCCACACATCTTTCTTTCTCAGTTTTCTTCTCTCCCACCACCACCCCCCCACAACCACCTCCTCATTCCCGTCTCCTTCCTCCCGCAAGCCTCGTTATTCAAATTTCCCTGCTGTCAGCCCACATTAGCAAAGCGCCACAGTTTGCCTGTCAGCTGGCTTAATTGCTGGAGGTGCCTTCTTTTATTAGGTAACCCCCTCAGCTCGTTTGTTCCTTCCGCCGAGACACATCGCCACAACAGCTTGTATAAACCTGAAATCCCTTCAGCCTCTTTTCCTTCATTTTCCTCTACCTTTTCTTTCTCTCTCTAATCGCTGGCTGAGCAAAGCAGGCGAGCTGCAGATCGATAGCCACGCTCTCGCCATAGGACAACACTGGTGATAAAGAGCTAAAAGCAGGCTAGGACAACGGAAGTGGGTCTTGCTTTCTTTATGCTAGCTCCGAGGGAGGAGAGCCGATGACTCGTTTCCCTGACCATTTTTTGCATTTTACTCTCACTGTGGATCAAATTAATTCAGAAATACTCCCTGCTTGGGGTTGATGGATAATAAGGAGATATACAAGTGAAAATGCATCAAAACAGTGATCCAAAAATGATGGAGACCTTATGAGTGAAACAAGAACAGCAGCAAGAGGTGAAAAAGTCAGAATTTTAAAACACAAGGCGCTCTTCCTACAGCTCTCCCATCTATTATCTAAGCCCCTCCTACCAGTCAAGCTGGGGCATAAGCCCTAAGATATTTCTGCTGATTTCTGGCCTCACAACCCTCGACTTCCATCAGGCACATCTTGGCCTTTTTCATTATGTTTGTCTGTTATGCTACTCTAGACTAACTACCAGACCTAAAACAACAAATTTCCTTAGCGGCTCAAGCTTTATTCAACAAATCAAGAGAGATCCAGAACTCTAATTCCTGTTGTTCCTGCTCTTAAATGTGCTGTGGTGGATTGGCATCAGTGAGGTAATAAGTTAGGATGAAAAAGAAATGTGTCTCCAAAACGTGTATATATTAATCAGCAATAGTGTCACCTTCACAGAAGTCTAAGATATTTCCTGCAGCTTCACTCCATCTAGGATGGCGTGTTAGAATCGCTAACTGATGCCTGTGATTTCCAGAGAAACCTCGGGTGAGTTTTCTATCAGTGCATCTAACATTAGCCACTACTAAATGGATAATAGACATTTTTAATCAGACATAATGACTTAAACTAATAAAAACAAACCCTCCTCCCCTTAGACCAGGACATTGTTTAGGATAAAATGGCAGGTAGGTAATTATGTTATTGCCCCTAAACTGTGATAATAAAACTCCTGTTTCCTCCAAATAGATGGACAAGGAATACCTGACATCTAACTAACCATCCAATAACCATCGCATTTATCTTACATGCCACTAATGTATGTTAAATGGTTAGGGTCGGTGCAGGCCAGAACACGAGGAAGTTTCTTATTTAAATATATTTTTATATGATGTTTTTCTTCTTTGTGTTTGTGCGTGTTTATGTCACTGTGGCAGACTTGAAAGAACACTAATGCCCTAAGACAGCCAGACATGCCTGCCATGACCTATGCACTTCTTTCCTATTCTGTTTTTGGCATCACTTGGACCCTAAAATAATCTGAAAACAGACACTGAATTCTTCCACGTGGTGTTAATGCTATTTTGGCAGAGGGATCTCATTTGTGCACATAATTTGATTTTGATTAGCTGGTGAAAAGTTCAGCCCTGGCATGCAGAGGGTTCATCTTCCAAGATGTGCAAGACGTGTGATTAAAAAGTTAATTTCTGATTTGCCTCTTGCACCTTACAACAGTATGTGCATATAGTTTTTTGAAAGGTAAGAGTCATTTCTAGTAGAATATTTGAAGCTCATGATTACCAAGCACCTCCTTTATTTGAGAAATCAGTAAAGAAGATCTGTTGTAAGAAGCTCTGGTGATTCAGGTTATGTTACCTGCTGACTGGCAGATATAACCACAAAGTCTCTTTCTTTGAATGCGAAAGTACATGCAGCATTTTTCAGTTACCGTTTGGCAACTATACATGTTGGAATACATGACTGCGTGTTTGTATATTATATGGGTCACTTCCTTCAGAGCACACCAATATCCAGTGATGACAGGTTACTGCCAGCCTAGCATTTCAGAGATTAAACAGTTTGCTGGGTTGAGTGGCCCTTCACTCCGAGGTGCAAACAAGAGCCGCTGATGGCCGTAGACTTCCTTATGACGGCTCCCTCACATGGTACCGTTAAGCTCTGCGGAGAGTTCAAATCAAAAGGGACCGCTGCCCTAAACATCCCACCCAGACCCGCCGCAGTCTGCTACTCTCACCCTGGGATGCCTGCCCATACATTAAGATGTGGTTTCTTAGCTCTCACAGGAACACAGTGAGGAGAGGCTGGATGAGAGGGATTGGGTTTACAGCGCAAACCACAGACCCACAGTCTGCCTCCTGCCCTGCCTTCCTGCACTCAGCCATACTACAAGCACAGCTGCTGCTAGTGTGTAATCTTTCTGCCTGTGCTGTATGTTTGGGACGGGGGCTCCAATAATGTAGTCTTTCCTACAAGGAAGTATACGTTGCAATGTTGAAATAGACATGATGGCAAAACCACAAAAATCCAAACAATGTCTTTCTAGTCTCCACCTGCATGACTGGATTTGTGAAACATTAATTACAATGGAGTACACACACATTCCCATGAACTTTTCAATACAAGGGACGTGAATGTCAAAACACTGTCGGGGGTGGGGTGCAGGGTGGCATGACTGAGGGATGTAGAGGAGGGTTAGGCAAATGAGCAGGTCTTAATTGATACTTCACACAGCTGGAGGACCAGTGTTTATGTATTTCAGCCTGCTCAAAAGCTCTCCACATAAACTCCACTAAAGCAAATTAAACCCATGCAGCACGGATTTTCTGTCCTAACCTTGCAGAAATCTCAAAACACAAACACCTTGTCATTTTCTCTTTTCCTTTATTTTATTTTTTTAGAGCACACGTGCTGTTACGAAGAGCTTTCGGCAATAGTGGTTATTTTCTTGAAAAGGGGCTAGGCTTATAGTTTTCAGCATCACATCAGTAAATCAGGGCAGACGAATCACTTGATATGGATGGGAGGAAAACAAGCAAAAGCAGAATTTGTAAAAACAATGAGTGGCACTTGAGAAGGGCAGGCCATTAAGAGAAGGTGACATGCCAAGCTGACTCACTTCCCCCCCTCATGGTTCACGAGGAAAGCAGAAACAAACACACACACTTCATCATCTGGGTCAAGTCCACAATAGTATGGAGATAGGAGGCTCTGCGTTTCTGGTGGTGGCCACCAAGGACACGAGATTTACACACAAAGGCAATGGGTAAAGTTGGACGTTGTGTGAGTGGGGCTGTGTCTTACTGACAACAATCTTCCTGACCTTCACAAGACAAAGCCTACACCCAGCGTTAGTAATGAAGGCAAATAATAATATATGTTCTAGAGAAGAGCCTGAGGAGAATCACACTTTCCATATAATAGAGTCCCCGGAAATACATAGTGAGGACAAAAGACGAGCATTTTTTTTTTACTTGCACTTTTTCGTTGAGCTTCCAAAAAATGTTTCAATCACGCTGTATTTAACTGATACTCAGTCTGATACAGTAATCTCAATAAGCGCGTGGTTACATAGTAGCTAGCTTACTTACCGGTGGTCGGTTCTGGGGAAACATTGTAGCCGCCGACTTGCGAGTCTTTGCGTTTATTTGTTGTCCTTTTTTCCCCCCTTTTCGGTGTCGAAAGCTTCGTCGAAAAATACGAGCAGTCGATGTACTATTGTTGGTCTCACAGAGGCATTTGGCCGGATTTCAAAGATAATAGCGAAGCTAGCCTCGACTCGCTCATTCCTCGCTTCAAGACTCCTTTGTTCTGGGTTATATCTCCAACCCCACACCGCACCGCGCTCGACGAGTAGTAAGGACGGGGAGAGGAGGAGAGGGAGAAACACCCGGTCCAAGGAAGCTCTCCTCCAAGTCCTCAACTTCACGCTTCCAGCAATTACACTGAGGCAAATTGTTTCCCTCTTCTTCGATATATATATATAAATATATATATATATGTTCGCCGTCTGTAGCGTAAAACGCCAGTGAAGGAAGGGGGCAAATGTGGCTCGCTTGTGGCTTCGGAGACGGACACACCACCAGCACACTGAATGCAGCCGCAGCCTCTTTTGTCTCGCTCGTTGGCCTGCACTCTTTTCACACACAACACTCCCAGTCCCTCACTTCTCTCACTCCCCCCTTGCTCTGATCCTCAATGGGACATTGCATATGAGTAGCTTTCTTTGAGGGGGGGCTTAAGACACGGTTTGCTTCACAATTATCAGCCTTAAGATTTTCTATTGTTCTTTTAACAGAATGAAATATTGCACATATAGTCTATGCAGGATATAAATAGAGGGCAAATCAGAGCATTTACACAATGCTGTTCTTCAAACAGCCTGATGATATTTGCCAAGAAACCTTAGCACGTCTCTTGTTAGTGATGCACCGTAATCAGCTTTACTCGCATCCAGCGTCGGAAATAAAGACGTATCCGCACAATTGGGAATTTTTTAATTTTATAAAAAGTCCAAAATGTATTTAGAAAGAAGGGATTCTGAGGAATTGTTCAGTGATTGAATGAAATCTCCACGTGGGGCTCGGCCTCGGCACGGTAAACACTGGTAAAATGAGCCAATGAGTATCGAGAACACCCACGTGGGGTGTGGCGACCGTTTGCCGATTGGATGGGATAGCTAGCACGCTGCTCCACGCGTCAATCAAGCGGAGCTACAACCCCTCCATCAGGTTAACCCTTTCCTGGCTTCGTCGAGTGATTGAGAAGGCGAGGAGTTGTGTGGTTGCTGTATCAAGACTCAGTGGTTTTCCTTTTTCTCCCCACAAACTCTGCAATGCATTCGAGAAA
>VOQK01013668.1:6520-24427 GCA_015052645.1 Benitochromis conjunctus
TAACATGTGTATTAATCTTTCAGTCAAATATTTAGTTGGTGTAACGTGTTTGGGAGTTCAGTCAGCACCATTGTTTGTGATAGGCTCAGGCTTACAGGACAAACATCCAAGGATCTCTCCTATTAATCACACTGAATAATTTACTAGTATTGAAAAAAGTTCCACATTACATTAAGGCTGTAAATAAGCAACCTGTGCATTGCCAATTTAGCAAGGTTTGGACACTCTAATGACCCCATTAGCAATGCTATTTCACAGTCAGCCCAGCAACAAATCTACCGACTTTCTGGGTAAACATTTTATTTTCCCTTCAAGACAGTCGCGGGTGAATCTTCGGCCCTCCTCATTCACGTTTTCTGCAGTTCTCTGGGTCAGCAGCTGCATTCGGTGAGAAAGCACAGAATGAAATATAAATCAACAGGAAAATATTCAGTGTCTACGAAGGGTTCTACTTTGTTTTGGGAAAACTAGGCTAACCAAGGCTTCTTTCGTTATTGTGTTCAACAGAACCAGCTCTGACAGTGTAAAAATGCATTTGGAGAAATGAGAGATAATGCTGTTAAAGGTGCAGTTTCTTGATTTCACATTTTAAGATGCTGATTTCCACAGAAAGGAAAAACACATGTATGCTGAGCATGCCAGGTTACAGCTATTCTCAGTCCTGTTAGAGAAAAGCCAGTCTACAAATAAAATACTTTTACACCTGCACTCTGAAGGGAAAACCAAACAGCATCCCGAGACATTTAATTCCTACCTCAGAGATGCTTTATAAAAATGCCTCCAGGTGTTGGAAGGGAGAAACAAAAAGTTGGTAAAGCACACAGTTACTTTGTAAAACACAGGAATCCCTGAATACTCACACATTCACACACACAGAAATGCACACACACACACAACAGTGGCGTCTTGGCTAAGTTGCAGGCATGTAAGGAGGTTAGACGTACTTTCGTGGATACGCACAGGGCTCCATTAATCACACCAAGCAGTCTGAATGGAAAGTGCTGTCAAAGTCCTAACTTGATAAAGTGTGTCAACTGCTCTATGTGCTGTTATATTACAGTATAACAGAAAATTAAAGCCTCTAAAAAAGCCCAGCAGCATAAGATTACAGTGACTTTCCGTATGTGCAGTAATGTGACTCAATGAGGCCCTCTGAATGCATGGCACACAGGCAGCCATTCTTGTTGATGTATGCATGCGGGCACGCGCCAACGTTTTTTACCTGTTCTTATATTTTAGGGGCGTTTTGTAAACAGGAGATCCTGCATAAACCACACACCCCCACAACATACTGTCCTGTGTCGGTGTTGTCTATCACAATGACAAAGTGCAGCAGGTCATCTCGGAAGAAGCAATAACTGGGCTCTACACCTCCTCATCTGTCAGCCCTGCTTTCTGCCTGTCTGCAGATGCTGTCAAACCATCAATCTTTCCTCGCTCCGTTATACGCGTCCCCTTTTTCCTTCGGTACCTGCTCTCCTCTGGCAATCCCCTTTGTTTAGCTCAGATTTACTCTCTCTGATCCGGTGCTGATCTCCTTTAATTTGCCACGTTCTTTAAACATCAGACTTGCAAATTGGGTGTTTTCGTGTGTGCATGACAGAGAGAGAGAGAGAGAGAGAGAGCTAGTGTGGGTGAGTACACAGATGAGTGTTTCACTGCTGAGAGTTCTGTGCAGATT
Organism: Benitochromis conjunctus; assembly: GCA_015052645.1. Lineage (NCBI taxonomy): Eukaryota > Metazoa > Chordata > Actinopteri > Cichliformes > Cichlidae > Benitochromis > Benitochromis conjunctus. The sequence goes on from VOQK01013668.1 coordinate 8,202, forward strand.
TACTGTGTTTGAGCAGACAGTAAGACATAGCGGGACACCTGGGTGCAGAGTGTGTGACATTGGAAATATTCATCAAGGAACTGCCTAATAAACACGAGGGACGATCCACAGCACGAGAGTGACTGCAGGTTTGCTTTGCAGGGAACAGTCCAGTGGAGCAGAGGAGGCCTTTGCTATTAATTTGGCTGCTAGTATAAGAGGCCACTGCTTAAGACTATATGAGAGCTCCTCAGCATAATTTTCACTGAATTTACTTTTGCAACTTTAACGTTTTAGGAAACTAATCAAATGTTCCTCTAAATGGCTTAACTACTGTTAATGGTAATATTAAATCACCTCATTAAAATAAGCAAAACACTCTTTTTATAAAGTCAAAGGATAATAGTGATACTGTTTTAAGATAGCAGCTGTACCTATGGTCAAAAATGACACCGTTAAGGAGAATTTGTTCACAGTTTTATGGAAAACTTTTGGACATAAACATTTCAAGGTGCAATTAAAAGATTTAGTGACCTCACCCTTCAAAAGCAGAAACCTAATGGGCTCCTGAAAGACTTAGTGGACCTCTGGACCACTTCTTTTCTTTTTTACAGTACTGTATATATACTGCGACCATGTGTGCTTGCATATCTGCATCATCAGCTGGATCTCTTCCAGTAAGTCTTTATCATCACTGTGATTCTGGGATAAGAGGATAAGTTGCAGGGATGATGACAAGTAAGATTATCATAGTTAACTAATTTGATGAAGTAAGTACAAAAATTTAATAAAATATAGAGAAAATGTATTTTGCTTTAGACTTTGTTGGTTTGTTCACATTAGCATCAGGAGGCTTTTATGCATTTGACCCTGACTATGTCACTTACATTATAATAACCACTACAACTGAAGCTAAGTAGTGAAACAAAACATTATCAAACAGTAAAAACTGGATTGAAACTAGCAAAAGCAACTGTACAGACTAAATAATGTTTCAGTCCTTGTTAATGATCAGACCACAGGGTATGAATTTGCAGTGCACAGCCGTAAAAGAAAAAAAACGTGACAGTGTTTCTGATGCACTTAGTGCTTGGAGACTGTTGGTTCTTATACTGAAGACTTCTGCATGGTGTCTAGCTCTTATCACCATTAATGATCCTCATCATGAAAGTCCGATCGCTTTGTGTGTAAGTGTAAAGGCCGTTACAAAAAAAAGATTGCAAACAATTTGTCCTCAAAAGATGGAGCATCAGCTGGTCCTTAATTGTCGAAAACAGAAAAATAAGAAACCGTCGAAGCTGTGTCACAATTTTGTATACATTTTAGGATGTCAGTAAGGCAGATCGAGCTCTTCTTGGCAGAGTTAGGATCACATCTGAGAAGGCAGAGAAATAATTTCAGAGAGCCGATTGACCCACAGTGCTTAAATTGACCCGGAGTGGCATCTGGGTGTGTGCCTGAGGTGAAACAGTATTATTTTACTATTTCCACATCATTGTATATTCTGTCCCGGTGTGCATTTTTAGCCATGAGTGCATTTATTGCCAAATGCAGTTGTCTAATTGGTCAGATCTCTTTATTTAAATGCAAATATCTGAAAAATCTAACTTGCTCCAAAAAAATACAATCAGCAAATTCATCCTGCATAATTACCCAGAATTGAAGATGATAAATACAAGAGAGCAGAACTTCCAGGGAGCAGTTCAAATGTAGCACTGTTAGTGGTCCAGAGGTGCACACGGAGATCATGTTGAGGTTTTACTTATCAGGGCCAGTCACTAAAGTTTCTGATCACACCTTATATACGCATAGATTCTTATTCATTATGCAGTACTATGTGTAATACCACAAACTCATTTTGCAGTATGAGACAGTCCTTCAGTGACAGTCCTGATGCTATGGTTGCCATAGAGCTCTGATCTCAGCATCATGGGCATAGTCTGTAAAAACATTGTCGAAACAGACGACAGTGATGACACCAATGAGAATTAATGGAAAAGGCTTCCTTTTTGCTTGCTGCAGTTTGCGTGAAGCTAAGTGATCACTGTATCATGATGATAGAGTTCATAGGCTCTGGTAAATGATCATTTGTTGTCACAGTTCAGCAAGATAAAGGAGCGCGAGCACCTGCTGGTGCACTTATGATATGATATTTTGACTATTAAGACTCATGCAGATATTAATTGTGCTTATTTTCTCTGCAGTCACACAATCATCTCTCATCCCCCCCCCCTCCCAAGGCAGTGCTGAATAGAACAATACCTTTCTTTGCTGCTCTAAGGCTGCAGTGGACACTTCCAATTGGTTCTTGCCCGAGTCCCCTATCTCGTTAGTGAAGCCTTCGATATTTCTGCAGTTTACCTTGGAAGCAGCAGCATAGCAACTCTTCCTGTACCTATTGTGCTTTTCCGCTATCTCTGGAGGCCCAGCCAAGAATACAGGAAAAGAAAAGCTCCTGTTTCCTTTACCTGTCGATAAATAAACCAGTTGACTCACAGGGACCTTTTTCCGAAGCTATTTACAGCCCACCTCTAAGGCGCACAGAAAGTCACAGATGTGATGCTCTCACATAAGTGAGGAGTAATATAAGGAGGCAAAATAGAAAGTGTTCTTTCAAATTAATGAGTTGCTGTGCTTCTGTCTTGATTCCTCGCCTTTGCCTCATCCCATCTCTTTATCTCTTTCTCTCACTTTCTTGCTCACTCTCTCCTCAGGGGCATGGGCAATGGTAATTTACTGCCTCATATTAGCCATGAATCTTTCTTTTCTCTATGAAACCCTCACTTCATTGGATTTCACTTGGCCCTTTTTAAGCACCCCTTTTAATTCCCCCTGCTCTGGCTATTTATTGTTCTGTTTCCTTAAAGAAACGCTGCCCGAGCACTGCATCTCCACAACACTGAGATTCCACTCCAGCTCACGTTTTGCACTGTGCTCTGAAACCGTGCACAAAAAGAAAAGTACTACAAGAGCAGAGAAAATTGCCACCAGGGAGGCTCAAAGCTCACGTGAGGCTGATAATTTAAAAGCAATTCAGCAGCTATATGGGCTGCGTTACCCGCAGCTCTGATGAAATGAACCTAGCTGGAGCCAGTGTTGGAGCAGAGAAAAGAGAAAGTAACACTGTTGTCACATCTGCGTGACAACAGTGTGCTTGGTAATGTTTTGTTTTTTTTCGGTTAACATCACCACGCTTGATAGGAAAAATAAACATCTTCACTCTCTTTTGCATATACATGAAGATGGTGCAGACACGTACATGAAAACGTTGCATGGATATCCGCCTCATCCAGCTTCCCATCCAGCCTCTTTATTTGCATATATTTTTATGCCACTGGAAAACAATTGTTCACTTGATGATGATGAAGTAATGTCGCTGCTCTCTTGAAATCTCTCATCCTGCCTCTCTTTACAGACAGGCGCCACGGCATTTTGGCAACTTTGAATTGTCAGCATCTGGTGAACCGGCTTGGTGGAGGTTTTATCGAACTCGCCTGTGTAGCTCATGTGGCCTTTTAAAAAAAAGCAAAAAATCATGCAAGATATAAATAATATAGATAGATATCAAAATAAACTAAACCTTTAAAAGTTTCATTTCTATATGCATCAAAATGTAAGCCACTGAAGTTCTGGCTGGTTGCTATTAACCTTGCGCTAAACAAATAAAATTTTACTGAGCACTGATGAGACCATGCTTTATGAAGTAGAAAGTCTGAAACAGTTGCCGGTCCTATTCACCAGTCTTTTAAAAGCATGGATAACTGAAGTATATTATTTCCAGCAGATCAGAATGGCAGAGATTGAACAGGCTTCCCTGAAGTCAGAGCAACTCTCGGACAAGTCCTCATCCCCTGCCCTGCCGGATGACCTCAGCCTAGATGAGCATACTGCCTTCCAGCTGCTGGCGCAAGAGGGCGAGGTGGGTAAAAGCAGAGTGAAGAGGAAAGGCAGCGTAAAGATTTTCAATCTAAATGTGGTGTGTATTTATATACAGCTTTACAGTGTGTCCATAAGAAGGCTCATTTTCAGCTAGGCCAATCTAAAAGTCAGTGTATGAACGTTTTGGGGTTTTTTTAATGATAGGTAGCTCTAGTAATCCTGTCTTTTTAGGGGCACTAAGGTTTTGTACACCAGCTCTGATTTACAACATTGAGCCATCATTACACAGCTCTGAGTTACAAAGGTGCGTGGAGTAAGCACCCGCTTAAATGTCACTTCGAGGATTTTTGTACTATTATCATTTTGCCATGCTGCACACTTGGTTGTCACCTCTAGACAGAATTTTAAGCCAGTTTCATGTGAGTATGACGAATGGAAAGAGAGGATGATTACTGTACAGACTGCACCACAAATTCAACAAGATACAACATTTAGGACTGGAAATCTGTGTCAGGCTAGTGTTGATCATTCACACTTTGGCTGAATGCAGGTAAGCAGGCTGACAGAAGATGATTGACAAGTTAGCTTTTTATTATAATGTTTTTATATTTATCTCCACTGATAGTTAAGCGGTAAGCAGTCACCAACACATGGGCAGGACCTCATGGCCCTGGCATTTGTTATACGCCAGCATCAGAAGCCCCAAAATCAACTGTCATTGCCCCCAGAGGCTAGGTCATTGCATAATAGCCCAGAGGTTGCACCAATTGCTTTATATTTGACGTAAATACAGCAGTTTACTGGCACTTTGTTCCAACCCCGCAGCAGATTTTTTATTATTACTTCCAGGAAGCACAAAACAAATGACCCTCATAAAATCATTTTCATGGCTGCGCTTTAGGTTCTCTCGCGATTTGCAGATATAAACCTTTAGGTTCCAAAGATGCCTTCATCACTTTCTTTTCATGTATCAGAGTAACTATCTTGTCTTTGGAGATTCCACAGTCTCTATCCTCTACAGACCTTCTCGTGAATAAATCTTTCCACCAAGCTCTCCTCAATCACAATTCCTGGTGGCTCTCTATGCCTGCCTTTCTTGCAGCCACTGTTGTGGATATTTGTTAATCTTCTGTCTTACAGATAAAGTGCAGCAGTGACTCTCCCAGCTCTGAGGAGGTCGAAGGAGGAGGTCACCAGATTCAGACTGTGGTGCAGAGCCAGCCATGCAGAGCCCTCAGCACGGGCATTGAGATGGAGATCGTACTGCAGGAGATGGAAATGCAAACTCACGAACCGCGTGTGTGTTCACCTCAGTGCAGCCCAGGTGAGTAAATCCACAGCGCACCAAACATATAAGCACAATAGTGTAATGTGCTTGTTGCTCTGTGTGTGTATATTGTGTAAGTGAAATGCTGTATTCTTAAATGACAGTCTCAACAAAATGCTGCACAATTTGATTAAACAACACTTGGGCAATCAAAGAACAAAGCAATAAATTAAATTCAAGTAATTATATACCTAAAGAAGAGAGGTCCGTGTACAGTAAGTCTCAAAATGTGCTTATAAACAGTGAGGGGGGGGAGTCTAAGGAAGAAATTGACCTCTCCAGTAGGATTTGCTCTATATATGCACATGCACAGATAGTTTTTACATCAGATGGCATCATATTGGGTGTATTCAGGGCCAGACTACAGATTAATACATCACCATGTTCTATATATGAAATCTGTCTTTTTAATACATCTTAACTCTAAAATAAAACCTGACTGACTAGTAATACCCTCTACTGGTCTCTTAAGCAGCCATCCCAGTACCTCCCCGCAGTAGGAGCCTACGTTTGTCAAGAGGCCTTAGGCTGGCCTCCCGAGCCTCCAGAGCCTCGTGGGCTTCGTTCCGCTCCCCTGGCGCCCATAGAAAGAAGCTCTGCACACAGGTAAGAGGGGAAGAGGGACCAAATAGATAGATTACGGTAAGTTAGATGATGTTTGACGTGGAAACATAAAAGACAGTTGCGAGGTTCTGCTGAGATGTATTTCAGTAATTGCTAACTACAAATGATGATCAAGTAAATATAATAAAGGCAGGCTTGTAATCAGTACTGTTACAAGTCTTAATGAAAAAGAGAGTTGAATTGATGAGCTCATTATCTCTCTCCACTCTGTCTCTTATCTCCTTCAGTACCCCTCCCACAGTGATTCGTCCCTTGCTACAGGCAGCTCTGAAGGCAGCCTTCAGACCACCTTGGAAGAAGGACTGAGCTTCAGTGTGTCGCCACCTCAGAACTTAGACTTTCCACTGTCGTCAGCTCCATTGCCTCTTATGTGTCCTCTCCCTCTGCCCGAGGACACCACCTCCATTTCTTCTCCAGTCCAGACCCTGAGACCAAGACCGAGCCCATCGTCGGGTTTAACCCTTCTGGCCACCAGGGGTCACCAGCGGAGTCAGAGCAGCGGGCGTGGCAGCACCAGCCCTGGGTACACCCGCGATGACTCGATTGACCCTTCAGATGAGGACCTGGGCATAGGAATTGGATCGTCTATTGGCGGTTGTGGCTCCAGCCAAGCAGGCAACAGTGAACACTTGTCAGAGGCACTTAGCAGCTTGTCGCTGACATCACTGCTGTCACCCAGCTCCCTGGTGTACCCGGGAGGAGCAGTAAAGAAGTGCAACAGCACAGGCAGCCTGGACCAAGGGGGCATGCTGCTGTCTTCCCGGAGCAGGGAGGGTCGTAGGGAGATTATGGGTCTGGAGCTTATGGACCCCCAGGGCTTCTTGGCCAACCCCTGGACTGGGGTTGATACAAGAAGAGGAGAAGGAAGAGGGGAAATGGGAGCTGGAGATCAAGGACTAAAGGGGAAGAGCTCGAGCCAAACAACAATAGGGCCTTGTCGAAAAAACAGATGAAACCCAATGTTTACTTTTTGTTTGTCTCTCCATTCCTTGGATCTGAACCCATTGCTATCCCTCTCGCTCTCTCTGCCTCATCAGTGAGAGAAAGGTCTGATGACACACGATTCCAAAACCAAACCCTCATCTTGCCCCCTTAACCCATTTCTATACATTTGTAACAAGCCCATGTCCTATTTTGTGCTATCTATGGGAGTGGTTTTGGTTATGGTCTGTTGGTGTGGAAGTGGCCTTTTCAAGGTCCAAGAGCTTCTACTCGCTTGGAGGCTGTACCAGTAGAGGAGGCCATGGAAGCTTCTGATCACACAGCAAACCCAGAAGGAGATACAAAAGGGTTTGAACTCAAAGATACAACAAAGAGTCTTGATGTTGCTCGACTGTAATTTCCTTTCTCCACGATGGCTCGGGTTCACTGAGGTTAAAAATGCAAAAACAGAAGTAACCAAACAAGAAATACGGATCCATGCCAACAGAGGGTGTTTTGATTCGCTTATGTCTCCGAGGCAGTGTGGCGAGTACGCAGACGGAGGCTTTGTGATGGCGGAATATATGAAGGCGGAAGGAAGACTGGGGCAAGGAGAAGGCAGGTCATTTGTTTGGCTGGAAAAGCAGAAAGCGAATCTAATGTCCATCTGTTCTGGCAGACGGAAACAACAGGTCTTACTCACTCTGGCACAGGAGCTTCTGCTGAGATCAGAGTAAAATATGAGGGTGGAGGAAAGTTCAGGAACGTGTGCTCACGTTTGTGTGTGTGTGTGTGAGAGAGCACCGCCTCAGGTATCTAAGGCAATGAATTAAATCATTCTCACCGCTGCACTGCACCTCTGTGTTTTTGAAACCAGGGGGAGAGGTATCAACTGAGGAAAAGCTTTGCACGTCTGTCAACTTGGTCTTCAGTGGCACCAGGAAATGGAAATAAATTAACAGACTGTGGAGGTATAACTGTGCATGGAGTTGATTCGTGAAATTGGTTATTTTCCTTTCTCTTGCCAGCATCTCTCACTCGTGAACATGAAGAAATATAGTATAAAACGGAGAGCTAGGTTGGATGGAGCTTCACAGACGCGGCCAGGAGAAACAGCGTCACGTGAGCGGGCCCACTACGCCCGCACTGGAAAATGTGGTTTGCAGCTTCCTCGCTCAAGTGAGACTTCAAGCACACACCTTTTTCGACCCAATCTCCTCTCACTATGTTTAAGGATTTAAGGCGAATGAACAACAAAAAAAAATCACACACAAAAGTGTTGCAAGGGTCCTTGACTGCATGATGGGATTGCATTTAACCAAGATTTTTAACTATATACAGAAGTGTATTGAGATGTCAATGTTGGGTGATAACCATGTGATTTCTATACCACTATTTTTGTAGAAAAGAGAATAGGCACGTGCAAGTGTTGCCGTTAATTTGTCCCGATTTGATTTAACCCATGCAGTGTCTTTGACTTTGTTGTCTAGGACTTTTTTTGGTCTGCCAATGGCTTCCAAGTTTTCTAACATTTTTCTAAGGTGTGGACAGTGTATAAAACAACGAAGCAAAAAATTTCAAACTCTGTGCGCTGAAGTGATTGTTCCCTCCAGCACATTTCTCTTTGGGAACACTGGTTCCTCGCAATTTGATTTTTCTAGATGTTGGAGTCTCAGAGGACAACCAGAGGTGGGAACAGCCATACTCACTCACCACACGGGGACTGTCTAGCTCACGGACATTCCCTGCACGAAAGGGAACTTTGTTTGCTTTTAGTCTCCTATGCTAAAAAAACAACAAAAACAACAAAAAAAACGCACACACAAACAGCGTACACCATCTCTATGAAAGCTTTAATTTGAGCGTTACACCATAACATATCGATTACGGGCACGTTAGTGTTCCTTAAGCATGATTCTGGGATTGCAATACAGTATGCTTATTCTTGAAACGACACCGTGATGCAATCACCCACCCATCTTTTCACACATACAGTATGTTGTAGCAACCTCTTCACGCATGGTGGTTTGATGCGAAAAGCTGAAACTGTAACAGCGGAACGAGACTCTGCGTCTTTTTGGCTTCAACCACTCGATTAACTGCTCCATCCAAAAAGGAGACGCTCATCTTCAAGCCTGATTTCTAAGAGGTAGACTGTTTTATCCCTGGCGTTTCGATCATTACCTTCTTTTTTCCATTTCTCAAGAGGAATGAGGTGATGTGAGAAAATCTGAGAGTTTGACCTTTTTTATCATGCAAAATCACTTTGATGACTATGTTTTAGCACATGGTGTTGGGTATTAACGAGTGAGGCATTTGCGTGTGTGTGTGTGTCTGTGTGAGAGACTGTGTGTGCATGTGCGTTCGTGACTTCAGGTAAAGTGTTTGCCTTTTTCCTGAATTGTCCTGTTTGTCAATGAGGATACCTGGCGGGGTTAAAGGTCGACGAGGGAAAACACAAAGCAACCAAGGGCTGTTTTAGCATCAAAGATATATCCTCTTATCTTTCTGAGACGAATCCTTGTGTCAGTGAATATGGCATCAAAGGTTAAAGCCTGACTACACAGCAATAAATGTTCTATGTGTATGCCCTGAGTAAATGATGTCAATGTGATTTTTATCTCCTCGGATTACAACAGTACTCATTTTTGTCTGTTTTTGCTTCTGCACGTCTAAACTTCCAACTGGGCGGATAGCACCTCTGCCCTCTCCAAACCAGTCAGTAGAGAGATGGGCTCCAATTGGATAACATGAGTAAATGAGGTTAACGAACTCAGGTCGGGGGGTAAAAACCACTAGTTTAAATTTTAAAGATAGCTGTAAAGCTGTGCTCAGACAGAAAGCGAAGCAAATTCTCGCCTTGCTTTATTCGCACAAGTTTGACGGCTTGAGTGTTTTGTGCACTGTGCGCTCACACACTACAGGCGTCGGACGTTAGATACAACAAGCGGAACAGTGCACCAAATTTGTGTGTCAGCAGAGTGTGCCTTCATGCACTGTGTGCGTGCTACAGCTCTCACTTAGACTGATGTTCAAGACTCTTCCCCCCCCCTCCTTGTCTCCTTTTATATTTATGAGTACAAAGGTTCAGCAAAAGCACACATCTTTCCTAACGTGTTTTTTTGCTCCAGTCCACGCTGCCTTGATCAAGCCCGCGTCCACCTGTACACTCTGTATTGTATGCGGTCAAGTCCGTCTCTTAACTATTTGCTTCACCTTCAGTCTGAACACACCTTAAGAGTGTACACTTCACGTTTGTACATATCTTTGTATTTTGATCTGCATGTGTGCATTGCTGCCAGTGATCATGAATATATCGTTAGTATGCATTTCATAAAACTGTACAAAGGTGAAGGGAATGCCCCGGATGTTTTTGACTGCTGCTATGAGACCACTGGAGAATCAGTCACACACAAAAAAAAATGTTTCTCCACCAACACAAAGTATAAAATGATAAAATATTACATTTTATGTAAAATCACACACATCCAGTCCTCATTTTTATGCCTGTGTTTGTTTGTTTTGTTTTTTTCCAAATTTAAATTATTAAGCTTGTGGTACGACAGCCAGGAGGAAAGAGGTTGGGTTGTGTCAGGCAGGGAAGACAAAGCCAATGAGACTACACTAAAAGCTGTCCGCACCCGACATGGACAGCTGGACAGAGTAAAGCTAACAGACAGCGCGAGAGACCGAGGTAGTGAGATGGTGCGGGAGTAGGAGACTTCTCCAGACAGCTTGTCATCGGCAGTCTTGCCCAGCGGAGCCGTCAGCGCGAGAGAGCACATTAAGCATGCACGCTGAACTCAGAGGTGTTGTTTACCTCACACCCTCAACCAGCCAGCCCCTCCACCTCATCTAACCTCTCAAAACCTGTTCTCCCTCCAGGCCCCTGTCCTTCAAATGTCACCGCAGGAGAGTGGAGGTGCGGGTGTGCTTGTTTGGCGAGTGGCAAAAGTGCACGAGTCTCCAAGACTATGTGTGGATGCAAGTGTAAGCGTGCAAGTGGTAGTGTCATTGCTTCTGTTATCTCCAGGTCCTGTCATCTGAAATTTTTGCAGCTTTTTGTCTGGCTTCCTTCCAACGCCAGATGAGTGCAAGTAGCCTCTCGCAACATTAACTCCAAAGGTCAATATCCATGCCTTTGGGGGACTTGTGTGCTTATTTGATTGATTATTTCCCATGGCAGCGCACAAGTCCCCTGACACATCAGGCCTCGTTTGGTTAAAAAAAAACAAAAATGAAAGACAAAATGTTCACCTCGCCTAGAAACCTGCTGCTTTACTTCACTGCGCTTCTGTGCAGCATGAGAAGGGAGATTTTCAGACTGTCAAACCTCACTCTTGTTTTATTTACTGATGAGAAAAAAAATGCTCCAAACGCCTCAATCGAGCTGTTTTCAGTGTCTTCAATGAAATGTATTAAAGTGGGTTGTGAGGGGTTCTTTTCAAAAAAGAGGGAAAAAATCTTTTCTCATCTTTCTCAAATTTGTCTGCCAAAGACGTTAGGTCAGAAGGTAGTTGGAAAAATTGAGAGAAACGGTGTGCCGTCAAAGGAATCTTTACCCCAAAGTTTTGTCAAACTGATAAACATGATCCACAAAGATGTGTCTCATTACTGAGTTTATCTCTGGGCAGGAGGGAGGAAGAAAGGGAGGAACAACAGACTTCTGACAACATCCAACTTGTTTTCAAACCGCAGTTTTTTTTTTGCTTTTACCACAGGGGGGGAAGTGTGAAGCCTTTTATTCCCAAAAAAAAGGAGGGTAAATTAGGATGTTTTTAATGCTCTGTCACTTAATGAGTCACGTAAGCCAGCAGAATGTTTTTGATGTGTGAGGAGATGACCTAACTGCCCGTTCTTTGGGGAGTAACATAGACCACAAAACCGTGATAGCAAGCTGCTGTCGTGAGAGAAGTCAAACTGGTGGGTTAGAGAGCAGTGTGGGCATTTGTACCTGAAAAAAAAAGACAGAAAATGTTGCAGAGAAATTTTTCTTCCCTTTGAAGGTTCGGCAAATGATGATAAATGAATGCCATTCCATTTCCTGATGCAGCTGTATGGGATTATTACTGTAAAAATGAAGTCCACTTCCCTTACTTCTCTCTTTTTTCATCTCTCTAATCACATCAGCCACTGAATCCTTTACTCTCAGTCCACACCTGAGTCTTTCCTGACACGCACATGCACGCGTGTGCGCACTCACATCAAGGGCAGGCATTGAAACCAGCCCCTGTCAGCTGTCAAGACTAACTGCCCATGGGAGTTGTCCATACCCATTGATTGCATCACAGGCTCGAGGGAGAAAGCCAGATAAAGGCAGGTTGTGAAGGTGGCACAATAAAACGATGAATAAAGTGGCAGCAAAATGAGCTGAATGTGTAAGATCAGAGAAAAAAGCTATCAATCTCCAGACAATATTTAAACTTTCAGAAATCTAAAGTGGTTCTTAGGTTTGCTTTGTCTCATTTGAGTGTCTCTTTGTTGTTTGTGCCCACTCTTTTCTCTGTCTTCTCTTTCCCAGCTCCTCTCTCTGTGACTTCAGAGGATGAATTAAACAGGCACAGTAGCCACGCTTTTCCCTATCTGCTCTAATTCAAATAGGCAGCTCTCTGGCCTTTATGAACTTTTACATAATTTGCATCCGTGCTTGTGTGTGTCAGTCCTTTCCATTTTCTCCACCCCTGGTAACAGGAGGGTTTTGCCAAAAACTGAAGGGCTGCTTGAAAGTGGCTGTAAATGCCCAAATTTACAGCTGAAATAAATGTATTTACAAAAATGGTTTGATCTCTATAGCTAATTTACCCCTTTTTATACATTTTTTAAGTTTGGAGTTTGGCCACTGAGACTAAAAGCATTGCAGCCTGTTGAGGTTATGCAGTTATGTGACCGCTAACCAGGCTATGTCAACTTGTCTGTCATTTTGAAGTGAATAAGGCCTCAATCACACGGGCCTAGAGAGTCTGCAAACAGCTGGCAACCACTGGTTGGGAGGCAAAAATATGGATTCCCCAACTTGTTGGCAACTGGTTGCTGGAGGTTGATTACTAAAGCCCCAGGCCTAGAGACTAGCCAGTCTTCTCTTGGCAACCATTGTTTGCTAGGGGAACATGTGTATTCTCCAACCAGTTTTTAAAAAATTTCCTTCAGTTGCTTTGGTTACAAACAGATTGCTGCTGCTATTCAACGATTACATGGAGCGTACTGACTTGTCTACAGGCACCTGGAAACTACTCTCACAGCACTAGTGAAACCGTAAACAGAGGCCACCCACCTTTGAAGTAAAAGTTGTGCTTTTGAAATGTGCTGGATACAACACAGCTTTTACTTTGAAGGTCTACGCTTGCCTCACCATTTTTTCAAGTTTCACTACAGCTCAGCAAGTAGTTGGAAAGTTTTTGCCGACAATCTGCTTGTGTCCAAAGCAACCATAAGAAGGTTTTTGCTTGAGCCTCTTTGTGACCAGTTTAACCTAGCAACAACCAGCACCCTCCAGAAATGACTGACCAGCTAGCTGGTTAAATTTGACCGGTCCTTCCCTTGTGGTTGCATCACGTCCAATATGGCAGACAACCGTTGATGTGCCCATGACATCATGTGAGAAATCTCTATGAGCTGTCTATGAGGCTTTTCGAACAACTAAATGGGGTCCGTCAGCCATGCTTGTGGTGTCTTTTGGAGAATTTGAAAAATGTAATATGGATTTTGATTTGACCTGATATAGTTTTCTGTGCAGTTAATTGTAAGAAAATCCAGTGTTCTATTTTTATTTTATTTAGCACTATTTAGCTGGTTTCTTTCAACCTTATATTTGCAGGGTCATTTCTAGGTCCAAAAAAAACTTTTACAGTTACCAAAATCCAATGACTGAGCCTTCAAATTGGGCTTCACAAACCAATGTGTGACATCCCAGCAGCTATGTTTAAATGCAGCCTACGGTTCCACCCAACAGGATCCTGCAAGGTAGCTGGCTTGTCACTGCTAATGCCTGAATCTTATCCCTTCACAGACACCATTTCCCCCCGCTCACTCTCTTCTCCCTGTTTCTTTCACTTTTTCTCTGCAACTTAAAGCCATTAGCCGAGAAAGAGAAGCTGTGACAGCTGAAACTACGAGATTGGGAGCAGCGCTGACATTGCTAGTTTTAGACTTGCTTCGCTTTCATTGTGATAGATGATTGACTGGTTTCCTCAACACCTGGCCTGCTGTTTTGTAAGATAATAGTGAAAAATAATACTGTAACAATGCTGAGTGATGGCTTTGAAAGATTTATTCGAAGCAAGCGCCAACGGTTCTCTCATATGGTAGCTCTGTTTGCAACAGCCCAATTTAAACTCCCAACTATCATATCTCTTTGTTATAATATAGAACGCTTCTGTTTTCCTTTACATCAAACTTATTTGAAGATACTGGAGAAAACCCGTCCATTTTTCTGAGAAAACCTTTTTTTTCCTGGTGCATATAATGCTAAGCGATACAGAGCTTCAGGAAGGTAAACAAGTGTTACTGACCTTTATTTCACCCGCAAAACAAGAAAAACTGAAAACCATTCACTTACAGCTAATCCAGAATAACCCATGCTCTTCATTGTGTGCATATGCTGTGTGCATACAGAGTGATTTCACTGCATTGCATATCTGATAATTGGCATAATGCCTTTCCCATTTTCCTTATTCAGGTGGTAATCTGAGTGTGAGGCTGCACACAAGAAGGCACACCACACAGCACTAGCACTGCTGTAATGTATTATTTTATTTTCTCACATATTAATTGGGATTTCTAACTGCATAAATTATTTTTCTGATGCCAGCTGCTTTTATGTTGCTCCATTTGCCCCAGATGATCTGTCTCCACTCCTGTAAACCCACTCACAATTATGTAGTAAGTTTCAGCTCACTGTTGAGATGAGTGGTTGGACACCTTTTTACTCTTCTGGGTTCTTCTCACTGCTCTCAGAGTGTCTGTAGCTGCGGCATCAAATGGCACACGCAGCATGGGGCAACACAGCCATATTTAAATGTGCAAACCAGAGATATGCGACTTTGTATAGTTCTGCCTCTAAAGAAAGTAGACTGGGTTCCATCAGTGGTTCTACATAGTGCTGGTTTAAGTGCACAAAGACATGAGAAAGGAGTTTAGAATGACAAAAAAATGTGCAACAGAGCTCCAGATATCTTATTGCAAAGTCTATTTTTTGGGTTTCATATCATTTCTCTTAGCATTTTTAAAGTTTTGGTCAATTTGTCAAATCAATGACCAGTTTAAGCACAATATCAAATAACCACTTGTGCATACCATGATTTATTGGAAACTGCAAATGCCGATCGAAATCTATTTTAGTGGTTATCTGTTGAATAGTCTGGCATCCTAAAAGGTCCGCGCATTGCAATCCATGGCTAAACAAACCGTCTTAACCTGTCGAACATGTTTTCTGCATATTTCTGTTAGACTGTGCTGCAAACATGTCCTGTTTACTGGAAAAAGAAAACTTCACAGCAGTGCATAGGCCAAAGAAAGAAAATGAAACATTTCAAATGTCCCACTCCCAGGCAAAATTTTGCAAACAGCTGTACTGTGAATTGCAGCGTAGTTTGATGGGTCACCAATTTCTTTCGCTTGCAACGCGACATTAAAAGACTGTATCTAATGTAGCTTTTGCATGTGTCAGCTGTGTTGCATTACTTTTCTTTGTGCTACACAGTGCTGCAAAACAGTCTCTTCTGTAACACAGTGACAGGGTCTGTTGACAAATTACAACAAAAGCAGGAAAGGCGTATGTGAATCGTATCCAATCTCTTGCAATCAATCTCCCACACACACGGGTAACTTTGTCATATGACTCAAAATGCACAAGGCAGCCTTGTTCATTTGCAGTCATTGCCATCAAAACCCACACTTACAGAGTGCATTGATATATTGACAGCATGGCTAAGCTGCATAATGACTATCTTGCTTGTACGCAACCACACAAGGACTTGTCACCTGATGGCATCAAAATGTTTACTGAGACAAAAACAGTCATAGGCTTTTTTTGCAAGTTATGCACTGTGTAATTCTGCTTGCAGGAACAGTTTCACGATATGGCCTCACTCTTTTACAAATATCAGTTTGATTTCAGAGAAAAATGAAAGCTCCGAGTGTTTGCAAAAGTCAGGGGTAAACTATTAATACTAGGAGCCGTACTTAAAGGTTTTTGAGATATAAACAAATACAGCTCTTCAAAGACTAAAATGATTATAAAATGAATGAATGTATTTATTCATAGGCCTTCCTTCATGTAGAGCTTGTTATTCATTTTGGGTTTCTTTTCTATAGATCAACAAAACATATATATATATATAATTTTTAATTTCTATGTTATTGCCTTGTCTCCTTTGTTTCCATAATTTTATGCATTAGTAGCGATTTGGTATCCTCTTATGGCAGCAAATGAGATTAATATTAGATAAACAGACTGTTTTCCATCTCGTTACGTTCACCTGTAGGAAAGCTCATGATA